>JAHWFP010033639.1:0-25071 GCA_023313725.1 Lithobius niger | reverse complement strand
AAATGTAACGTACCATCACTAAACAGCAGGTGTTCAGTACTGATATCAACTTTAAATGGAAGTTACAACATTAATAAATAAATAAAAAATTAAATCGATGTAGGCATACCACGAGATCGTGTGAGCAGCTTCCATCTGCGTTTAAACTTAAACACAAGTCATGAAACAGCCCAGTGAAATTTATTAAAACCAACTCAATACGCTTGGTGAAATTTTAGCTACAGCAACTTACCTAACATAGAGCTTTGCAAGGAATACTATCCCTAAATTTGTTGAATGTGACTCAACTGTCACAGTAGGCAGATAATTTGCCTCAAAACCAAAAAAAAAAAAAAAAAAAGTAGGAACACATGACCCCCTGGATGTATTTAGGAAAATAAACCTACCCGCACACACTTTCAAGTTATAGAAAACTAGTGTTAGAAGAGTAGTACTACCACATTACATTTTAAGTACATGTGATATGCCAAACTGCTTATTTGTAGAATGCCGTTAGGAAAAGTGCCCGTAGTTTGGCTTTCGCAAAAAAAAAAAATTTTCTTGCTCACTGTCTGGAGAATCTATACTAATTGCCCGAGTTCCCTTCATCTTTTTTATTTTATATTATTGTTTTACTTGTGTTATTTGCTGCTTTTTCAATGACTGTTAGGCTTATTGTTCATTTTTTAAATCACGTTGTCGTCGTAAATTCCAGTAGCACTCACACTCCTATGTGCAATGCTGCACGATAGCTGTCTAGTTAGCGCCGCCGTCTTGTTGAAATCGTCGCGCCTCGAGTGAGACACGGAAAGCTACAAGCGACACTCCCGTGTCGTCGTTATTAAAGTTTACTCACTCAATGATGGTCTGGTGCGAAACAGGTTCCGCACTGAACAAAAAAAATATATTTACAGTAAGGATAAAAATTATATGTACAGTTGGTTTGGAAATTTATATTTACGGTTTGAAAAATATATTTACGAATGAAAAATTATATTTACGGTAAAAAATATACTTACGGATGAAAAATTAAATGTACGGTACAAAATATATTTACGGATGAAACTTATACGTTCGGTTTGGTAAAATATATTTATAGTTTGAGAAATATATTTACGGATTGGAAAAATATATTTCCAGTCAGAGAAATATATTTATGAATGGACCTTGCATTAAGTCCCAAACGGCGCCTCATACATTTTAAAGCGGTTTTTTAGCAAGGGAAAGATAACGGTAAGTAAATAGACGTTTGGGGCCGTACGCCGTACTTGATGTGGAGGATCGAGAAAAATGGCGCTGGGAGGTATATCCCTATAGTGTGAAAAAGGGTAAAACCCGGTGTAGCACATCAAACCGAAAAGATACCTTCATTAAAAGAAATCGAAAACATAAAAATTTTCTAAAAAGTATAAAATTTAATAATATGAACGAGTGATATAATAAACGATAATTTATAAAAAAAAAAAAAGTAATAATAATAATTCTTATTTCGTTACCGTTACAGAACGTATGTTTTTCGCCTTTTCTATCTAGTCACTCAAAGATGGCGGCTCAGAAGCAGCAAAAATTGCTAGGTGGCAGCAGTCCATGTGCTCAAAGTGATATAAACCCTTACCAAGCTGTTGTTATAACCGATAACTTTAGCTCTACATTCTCACCTCTCACCAAGAAAAATCCTCGGGTAATTATGCTTATTCTTTACCGTTAGGCTTGGATGGGTTTATGGATCGTTTGTCAAACATGAAATCTTGGTCACGAATGAAAGTCATGAAGCGCAACAATGCTCTAGGCTACGGGCATTTGAATTTGATTATTTTGAATGTTACCCTTTTTAACTTAGGGGATGAGAAATCTGAGTTCAAAACAAAGCAACAACAATAGTCCCGGATTAACGGGCGGCTACATTCATAGCGACAGCACGAGTTTTTCCTTTTTATTTGTATACCTAAAACGAACGAAGTGTAGTTGCTAATCCAAGATAAAATAGCAAACGCAATTTCTTCTGTTTGGTACGCTCCAATGGCCTTGCATGAACCCAAAAACAATCATCTAAGTGTCAACCTAGTTAAAACATAACTTCGTGTTGGAGGTTTCCGTTTAATTTTAAAACGAATGCACTGTACTAAGGCTCACTTAGCAGCAGGGGCACATTACCCCATCCAGAAATAGGCCCCTCCTCTCTGAAGAGACCAATGCCATCACCAACAACCCCCCCCCCCCTTTAAAAAAATGTTCTTTTCTTTGTTTTTATCGAGAAAGAAGCCACTGAAATAACTATTCCAAATCAGTAATTTTCCAGAGAGTGTGAAAAGGACGCATGCCGATACTCAATTTCCTTTCTTGGTAAAATCACTGTCTGCCATGTGATGATGAACCCGCTACATACGAAGGCACAGGCTCAAGCATCATCATAATCCACTTTCCCACTCCACGATAATACCAAGGTGCACTGCACTCCTGGGACAGAGGAACCAACAAGTATGAGCTTGTGTGACGTACAAGGCTGAGCTATGTTTCCAAACCCAGAATACTTGACCCAAATGACTATACATTTCAAGTGTTAAGGCAATACCGGACACTTCCTTACACTTTGGCACCCGAACAGGGACACGAACCCTGGACTGTTATCCTATAAGATAATTGTTTCTTGTTCGTGTTATGCTGTAACGTGTCCAGAGTTGGGGAAAGAAGGGCAACACTCGGTATAAGCTTCACTTAATAGCAGCTGACAGGTGCATGGCATATTCCTGCTTGGCCATTGGCAATAGTTAAGCGCGACACATGCACGTAAGCCCTCTCTCCAATTTTCGTCTCGCTTTGCAATAATTAATTTAATGCAATCAAGAAGAAGCGTATGCAGCAAATTCAACCAATCAAAACACTGCATGGAAGCCTTCATCGTGCGTTCGTCGTCATTTTCAGCTCTTTATAATTTTATCATACTAGCTGAAGCCCGTGCTATGCACGGGTGGTGTTTGATGCACCGTTTGCATCCAAAAGGTTTGCTCTCTCAAGTATTTGTTGCAGAAGACGTGGTCCTGTCTATGTATTTTTGCGCACACTGGCTGACAAATGCTGATTTTCTTTCGCTTCGCACCCTCAATCAGTTCCTTTCCTGCCCGGACTCCATACGCTTACACATGAATATTTCCAGCAGCTATAAAGAAATATACCTTTGTATATCAAGTCCAAACTTTAGCCATCCGGCTGTGTTATTTTTTTCGTGGCACGACAGAAAGTAAATAGTGTTTTCAATAAGAGCGGTTAATGCCTCATTCAGCATGATGTGGCTTGTCCCGGCGTCACCCAGCACGGCCCTGACTCATCCCCAGACTCTGGGCAGAAAGTTAATAATGCTTTTAATATTTAACCGAATTTCACTAAATCCTTTAATTTTAATCATACACAACGATATTAATATTAAGTTGCATACACCTGAAGCATTGTTTTAAGTTGTATATATAGGCTACCTGAGCATTGTTGTATCCATGAATCATTCTGTTCACAATCATCGAATACCCTCATTATTAGAAGAGGTTGCTGTAAGTATTCACTATTCACCAACCATCCTGCATTGTTGTGCAGGCTGGTGGCCATTGTGTCTCTTGTGCAACACTGGCTGTACTACAACTTGCCTTTATTAATGAAGACTTGCTGTACCCCCGGCATAATATACGCCGGTCTAGCTGGTTCCCGCATGCCTGAGCAAAATAATGCTGGGCAGCATGAAATGAAAATGGTGAACGGCCCCCTTCCCCCTCTTGTCTCCTCCTCTGAACTCCTCTGCCCCCCGCCCCAATTTTCCCAATGTATGGTTCCATTCCCCTTTGCCCATCTCGCGGGAACACTGTAGTGGGCCGGATTCCCCTATTGTGTGGTCTGAATATCCCCATCCCTGCTCCCTCTCCCTTAGAACCCCTGCTGATTTGTGCTACGGAAGTAAATGTTTATTTTCAATGGAGGAAGTTTCTCCGTTTTGATACCAAGCCCAATAAACCCAACAATGGTCGTGCATGCAGTGATTGTTACTCAACCAACTTTGAAACTCTTCAAGTCAGCCTTAAGAGCTAGCATTATTTTAAAAGCAATGTGTCGATTGTTAAAGGCCACATCTGTTTGTTTGACATTGTCGTCGCTCGCCCTCTTTCATTGTAGTGCATAATGATGAATTTGCTTGCCCAACCTAAGCGTATTATATATATAAATACAACTGTTTATTAACGTCGCCTTGCACTCTGTAACTTGTGAAAGAGTTTTTAGTAGGTTTGTTTAATTACTACTATAGTAGACACAGCCTTAGTTGATACAAGAGATGTAGCATTTATTGGTGTTTTTCTTCTTTCACCCGGAAGGCATAAAGTGTGCATGTCTAGGCGCTTCCTTCTCCATTTACAGTCCTTCAGCAACTAAGTGCAGGGACATTTTTATGGCAGTAGTGGCATAATGTACAGGTTGGCTAGGTAAGTATTGCTTACGGACCCCTGCAACTTGGGGGCCCGCCAGGCTCGAAATAGGGTCTTGGACAACATCATTGAGATTTTTTTCGCATTGAGAAAAGCATGCCTCAAGTAACGCCTTACAGCCGCAATTAGTGAACTAAATAGCCTACATTGTCAACGTGCAATCTGTTATAAGCAAGTCCTAGTTCCCATTTAACAAGTGTAATAATGTAGCTAATAGCAAAGTTTATAATAATTTGACAGTTAATAAGCTAAAAAATAGCACACAGACATGTTTTTTTTATAAAAATATTTTCAAATATTATTGTTTGTTTGCATTACGAAGTAATTTTTCTTGGCTGAAAAGTTATTGGTTGTTCGGGTAACGTAAACACAACAATGTACAGATGTGTCTCATATGGACCAAGATAGTTGAAAAGGTTAAACATTGGAAGGGGTGGGGGGGGCAATAAATTTTGCGTATGTGCCCAGGTGCACTTTGTTACGCCACTGTGTGGTAGGTTTTGACGCCTATTTTTTGCTTCGGTCAGTCGTACCTCTAAAGAAGGGGAAAGGGAAAGGCAGAAGAGGAAGGATGATAGAAAAAGAAGACACATTAGATTTTCTCGTGAGTTAGGAAACCACTCTGGGTCTGACGAAGCTTCGAAACAAGCCCATTTTGACAACATATCCACTATACAAGACAGCGTGGACCCGTCCGGTGTGCCTTTTTCTGAGCTTTTAAAAACTGTGGATGACATTAATCCTTACTGTTTTCTGTACAAACCCACAGCAGATGATCTACTTTTGAAGAACGGAGGTTTCGTCACTGGTTTCGGTTTCGGCCTTAAAGACTGAATTCCTAAAAAGCGTGTTCTGTTTTGCGTCAATCTATGACACTTCTCACAACTCTGCTGCGCAACGGAGGCCTTTTAAGAGGGAAAGGCGAACCTTTAAGACTCGACAAAGACTCTTCCCCCCACCGGGAAGAGAAACTTAGTTCTTCAAGCCACTGGGTGATGGAACGGCCAACTGCAGATATTTTGGGACATACATGCATTCTGAATTCCTCACAGCTGGAGAAAAATTCGATTTTGGAACAAGCATGCATAATTGCATATACCAAAGAAAGCCAAAGTGCAGTCGTCCGTCCTCAAGGATAATGCCAAGAAATTAAGATTAGGTCTCAGAGCCAGATCGCAAGCAGATGTCCTTAACACAGTTGCCAATGCTCTTATAAACAGGGTTCGTACCAGTGCTTACAAACCTTATAAGTCCTTATTTATCATTTTACCATTTGTAAGGCCTTACAAGTCCTTGAAAAATTGAAAATGCATTACTTAGTCCTTACAAGTCCTTCTTTTAATTTCCATACCAATTGAGCACACCTGCACACCTGCATTCACACCTTCACACCTGCATTCATAAATCAGTTGGCAGTTTCATTCAGAAATCTAAGAAACCGTTACATGGCAGTGTGAAAAGTTAATATTACATGTACGTTGTAATCATTTTAATAAGAAGTTTTGTTCAGGTTAGCAAACATTAATTTGGCATTACTGTACGGAGGTTTTGTCCGGCCAAGATTGCCAAAGTGTTTGTCATGGAGTATAAGGTAGTTATTACGTATACATTATACGTAACTGAATTTGCTGCGCATAATTTGGTGGGCAAGCTTGCCACAGTCTGATTTAACGCTCCTCGTTTTTTTTTGTGCGCGAATTGTGTTTAGTATCTCAGCTCTGTTCGTGGTCTCTCTTAGGACAAGAAAGGTTTCATAAGAGAGACTGGGACAAAGCTAAGAGAAAACTTCTATCGTGACTGTTTGGGAAATTTTGTGTCGTTATTGGGATATAATATGAAATTGGAGACAATTTTCAACATAACCCAACCGAAGACCTATAATTGTGTCCTTTACTAGTTGCTCAATGAGAAACGAAATTTTACACAAGTGTGTAACAGAACTTCTGACCAGTGTCCGGTGTACTTGGCACCTAGTACTTAAAAGTCCTTACAAGTCCTTGAAAAAGTTCCTACAAATTCTTGAAAAAGTACTTACAAGTCCTTGAAATCCATTCAGCTGAAATGGTATGAACCCTGTATAAAACAAAGACTAAACGTTTGTTTCGGTTAAAGCTCTCAAACGAAACGAACAAACGTTTAGTGTTCCTCATAAATGAAGTTTTCAAGAAGGACTGGTTCGCCACATTTCACCCCATGAATATGATGACAAGGGCCCTCTTCAGCTTCACACTTCTGCTACAGGACCTAGCCTTACAATCAGCATCCAACTTAAATGACTCCTCAAAGCAAGAGCTTCGTCTCATCCACGAAGCTGAAACTTTGTTGAGGTCTAATCCTTGCTCCTCAAAGCTGGATCCATATTTAGATGATGCTCGGAAGCCAAAAAAGGATAAAGTACCACATCTTCAATCCCAGCATTTTGATAAACCATTCAAGCATTTCTACAACAACGACTGGAACAAACCAAAGAACAAACCCTTTCAAGATGGTTTCGGGGGAGAGGTGGCGGCAGAAATCGCAGTTTCACACCAGACCAAAGAAGACGTTACACCTCACCTGGCTTTAAAGTTGCCCAGTTGCCCGGAAGCAAAAACAACAGTGCCAGCATTTCTACAAACAATCATTCAAGTCCTACTCCAAGCAAGGTTACAACAACGGCTGGAGCAAACCAAGGAACTAGCCCTTGCAAGATGGTTTCAACTCAAACCGAAATAACAAACAACATCCCTTTCGTGGGCAATCGTGATTTCGGGGAAGAGGCGGAAGCAAGAACCGCTTCTTCACACCAGAACAAAGAAAACATTATGCCTCACCTGGCTTTAGAAGTAAACCCAAGTCAAGACAATAATTGTGAGCTCAAATGACGACATAAATCACCAGTCGGAGGTTGCCTCAGACATCATTTACCCCTTTGGAATGAAATAACAGGAAATCCTTGTATCCGCTCAACAATCAGCCTGGGCTTCAAATCCTCATTCAAAAGCAAACCGGTTCTGATTTCTCCACCACCTGATTTCTCCATTCGCAACTTCGGCTTCGGAGATGCTTTCAAACGAAAGTAAGGAATTTTTAAAGAGGAAAAAATTAATTTTCAACTTAGTCTCTCAACCTTAAGATGTAGAACACCCACTTCAAAATGGAAACTCTGGACTCCATAAGACAATCACTCAAGAGGTAATATTGGACTGTCTCCATACATCTTGAGGATGCGTACCTTCACATACCCCTTCACCATTCGGTATTACAACTCTTCTGTTTCATTTACAACGGGTAAGTTTTCGAATTCCAAGCTCTACCATTTGGTCTTGATTCAATGCAGCTCAGACAGTCTTCATATCCATTCTGAGATCAGTACTGGCGCACCTTCACCAGCGTCAAGTCCATTCACATACATACCAAGACGACTGGCTTCTAAGGAATCACTACCCAAAACAGCTGGTGGAAGATCTACAGAACACCTTGAACCTGCTTTACCACTTAGGCTTCGGGATAAATTTCAAAAAGTCAAGATTATCTCCAGCTCTATCATTCCTTTTCCCAGGGCCGTAGGAAGGGTAAGGCGAGCAAGGCGACCGCCTAGGGTGCCGTCTTCCTGAGGGCGCCTCACCGAACTCGTGCCAACCACGTAACCGTGTTAGTGGATGGTAAAGCACAAATACATTTTTTAAAGGATGGCGTTGCACACAAGTTCCCAACGCCGGGAGAATAGATGTGCTTGCTTGTTTCGCAACTTCTGGATGTTTTGTTAACCAATTATTAGTTTTTTCTTTAATGATCAGATCTAACCGAAAACTGGAATTTAAAAAATAAAGGTTCAAACAGAGACATGTCATTGTTCTTGCGTCTTACGTCTTAAGTGGTGGCTTGCAAACAAAAATTGCAAAAATTGAAAGAAAAAACCGAGTTTTTGAGTATGGTTGAATTACTTACATTGAAACTTTATTTTCTGTTTGTTAAAAAGCGAAATAGCTTACTCTCATCTCTTTATTACCTAAATTAACATTTTTTGATCAAATGACAAGCCAAAATTATCAAAAAAACACGCTTGTTTGATAAAAGATGCGCTTGTTTTTTCTTCTTCTTTTATACGTTAACGTTCGTTGTCTTCAACAACTTAAATTTCCTAAATAAATACGGAATACAAGTCTCTTTAGTATTTAGTTATGGAAGCCTCAATGTAACTTTCATGATTTTCTTTTGTTTTCTTGAAATTGGCAGTTGGACGGAGAAGGAAGAGGGGGGTGGGAGTTGTGGGGGCGCCAAAGGGGCTAGTTACGGCCCTGCCTTTTCCTAGGAGTTTGTTTCAACCTGTCATCCTATATAACATAATGCCCTTGATTGCATCGAAGACGACCTACAACAGTTCAGGATTTTTTTCAGGTAAAAGTCGTCAAAACTGAAAGATTTAAACTCCGTCATTGGGCAACTGGACTACATGGCAAACCTCGTCCTCTACGGATGATGTGTGACCTGGCCTTTCCACCACTATCGGAAAGACACTTGGGGAACAAGCCAACACTTCTGAGAAGCCACACACCCCATAGATGAAAGTTTTCCTGTCGAAACACTTCTACTATGGTGGTCAGACGTTCAATTCTTATTCCAAACAGTTACACTTCACGAACCTCGACCAGCCTTGATTCTTGTAACGGACGCTTCAATAGAGGGCTGGGGACCCAACGTCGAAGTCAACAAAGCCTTAGGACTTTGTACAGACAAAAAATTACCACATAAATATCTGAAGCTCGATGCAGTTTTTGCAGTGTTGAATCTCAACAACACTATAGCAGTAGCCTAACTTCGGAAATGAGGTGACACAAAGTCCAGGAACCTTCACACGGTCACCTCTGAGATTTTCAAGTTTTGCATTCAGCTATAAACAACAATTCTTAATATTCACATTCCAGGAAATCTAAATGTAATCACGGATTCACTCTCGAGACATTGTGGACCAACCACGGAAGAATAGACACTAAAAACATCGATTTGAAAATATCTGTTCACCATTTGGGGAACTCCAATGGTCGACCTATTCGCCATGAGGTACAATGCCGGACTTCCCCAGTTCATCATCCCAATCCCGGGCGATCAAGCTTGGGCAGTAGACGCCATGTCAACACCCTGAATGCAGTGGCGGATCTAGAAATGTCTAAAGGGGGTGCTGTTCTACACCAGCTAGGGGGTCTGGGGAGCGCTGTAAGCTCCCCCAGCGGGGTGTTAGGTGGAGCCCCAGAAGCTTTTAAATAATAAGAATTTGAGGGGATTTTATGGCTCTGGAGTGCATGATTTTTCGGTATCATAAACGATAAATTATTAAGAGCTAGTAATACTTCGACTACGCGAATTTGTAGAAACCAATGCCTAAACGCTAGGATACTTATTTTTCTCTTCACATCCGAAGCAATTTGAAATCTTTATGGATTTTCCTTAGCATTGGGATGAAACACGACTATTTAAAAAAATACCCTTTAAATACCGATGGTACGGTCGATTTACTTCGGTAACTAGAATACTTTTGGTACTGCGTTAAAAAGAAGTAAGTGAAAATACCCTTTGTTTAAAATACACTTTTTAAAGGATTTCTTTTCTCAAGGCTTTCAAAACTCACTTTTTATTTAAATGATAATTAGTTCAGACCGTCACTGCAGCCTTACAAAACAAAATCCAAACGACGATTGCCTTTCCTAGCAAACTTGTCTACCACATTATTTACGTTAATTGGAGTGTTTCGATGTATATTTAATAAGGCAAGGCCTGTTAACCTGTTATTGGTCATTGTTGATCGCAGGTAAGATTTTAATATTTTCTGTGTACAAAAACTTCTTTCGCTACAAACGCGCTTCTCAGGTGGTGCAAAATAACTAAATATATTCGACTTCTGCGTGGTTTTCTTACTCGTCAAGTTGGCAACTTTTAGTAGCTGGGGTGGGCCTTGGTTTGAATTTTCCTAACCAGAGGAAAAGATTTGAACTGTACGACAGTAGCATGTCTGAAGCATGTCTTGATCCTTTGCTTTGGGAGCGTACACAAATTCCGTACGTGACGCATTTTTTTTTTTGGGGGGGGGGGAAGAAGGCTTGCGAAAATGTCTTAAGAAGTGGGAGTGGAGTTTGACGAAATGGTACGTAGCTATTCATTCTCGCCAAATAATTTTTTTGCTTATTTTTTTCTCTAAATTCGTTTAGCTAAATGATTTTTGTAACTTCTATTTGCAACTTGGAATTTTTATTTTTAAAATTGACTGGTCATTGCGTCCCTATACTAACTAACATCTAAGGCAACTAACTAATGAACACCTTCTTTGTACATCTCGACGATAACTGTGTTTTCCTTGACGATACTAAAATCTTTGCTATCTCTGATGACCCAGTAAGTACGGCTGAACTACAGGCCAATATTTCCAGCATGGTGTCTTGGACTCAATCCATGAACATGGACCTAAGTGAAGACAAGTGTGGCGTTGTGAAGTTTGGCATTCAGCACCACAAGGCAAACTATTACTTGGGACCTGGAATTGCCATCCCAGAAAGGAAACTTCAGCGGGACCTGGTGACTGCAAAGGCTTACGGGGCCCTTGTCATAATTCGGACCACATTCTCGACCCTTACCAGAAAGACATTTCTTTTACTTTTCCGCAGTAAGGTACGCAGTATCTTGGAGTATGCGGGCCAGGCCTGGTGGGTCCGCCTCGAAGAAGACCGTGATAAGTTGAAACGTGTCCAGAGACGTGCCACAAAGCTTGTCGCGGGACTCAAGAACCTCTTCTTTCTCAAACCGTCTTGCAGCGCTCAAGCTTCCAATTCTAGAATATCGGCGAGTGAGAAGGGACCTCATTATGACATTCAAGACACTTGCTGGCAAAGATCAAGCCTCAGTTGACTGGTTTACACTCTCCTCTAATCCGGTGACCCGCAACCACGGTGCCAAACTTTTTAAACACCGATGCAACACCACCCTTCGTCAGCACACTTTTTCCTTTCGTGTGTTGAACACGTGGAATAAGCTTCCACCACACGTTGTCAGTGCAACCTCTGTTCTGCAATTCAACCAGTGCCTTGACACAGTGCTCCCAAATTTTATCAGCCCCTAGCAAAAAAAAAAAATATAGGTTGCTAAAAAAAAAGTGTGTTACGTAATTTGTGAACGCTCCCTTTCTTGTCTACTTCCGTGTGGGGCTTCTTTCTGGGTAGAAGGTGACTCATCAGTACTGTGACCCCTTTAGGGCTAAGTTGAACACACCCTTTAATTTATTACATTTTTTTTTGTCATTCATGTGCAAGTAAACAAACCATTTTGAATCAACGCAGAAACGTGATAACCTTTTTTCCCCCGAGAGTGGCCTTCTTTTTTATTTCTTTACCACCGAAGGGGGGTGCGGTCGCACCTGGCACCCCCACCTAAATCCGCCACTGCCTGAACGAACCTCTTTGCAGGCATGTTCCCACCATTCAAACTTTTGTCATAAACCCTGCAGAAAATAGAAACAACGCCTGGCCTATTCATCCGGTTGTGTCGCTATCCGTGGTACCCTGAACTCCTACAACTCCTGATGCACAATCCAAGGAGTGTGCCAGAAATTCAAGCATTCTATCCCAAAGGAAAGGAAGTCATTTCCTCCCAAAACCAGCCCCTTGAAACTACATAGGTGACTACTATCATTAGGCTTCTTGTAGAACAAGCCGTTAGAATCGCAAGCAAAGCAATCATAGATGCCACCGATAGAGTTTACGACAGCTACTAGAAGAAGTGGTTTCATTGGTGTCAGTCCAATCGCTCTCCCTTTGCTAGACCTACTAAGTTACTTAACCGACCTCTTCAAATCAGGCTTGAAAGGATCCACTATTTTAGTTAACCGATCGGCATTAAACTTGGTTTTTAAAGCAGCAGGAAGAGAAGATCTGCTAGACGATTATCGCAGCTCAAGTCTCATCAATCTTTTGAAATAGAAAGACCTGCAACCAGAAGATTCTTCCCGGATTGGGACCTCTCCTTGGTCTGAACTCACTCATGAAGGAACCTTATGAACGTCAGTCCAGAAAATTTAACGCGCAATTTCAGATTGCAGGAATCTCACCAGATTCTTGCGAATTTTCAACAGACAGTATTCGTCCGTCTTCGTCAGGCACTAAGAATTTTTAGAGGTTGTAACTACATCGTTTTCGACATCGTGATCCGAAACCGGCGCTCGGCTTGGCCCACTGCGTGCGTCGGGCCTACTGGATGTGTCTGGCCCACTGCATGCGATGGGCCTACTACATGCAGCAGGTCCTCTCTCCCATCGGCTTCTGAGTCTCGCTGAAAAATCTTTTCGCAGTAGAAATCTGATCCCCGGGTTAGAAGCACCTTGTGTATTCATTAGAGTAGCTCCATTTTTTACATGTTGCTGAATGGCCAGGGACGAGTCCTCTTAAATGACGATCATATGGGACGTTGGATTTTAGCAGTGTAGACGTTTTGCTCCATCCAATCTCATGCTTCGTCTCCATGTGATGGGATGCAATGCTGTTTTTTGTGTCTTTATTCTTCGTATCAGCCATGTGTTTAACTCTCTTATTAACTCCCACTCACGTTTCTCCAATGTAAACAGCACTGCACTCTCCACATGGGACTCTGTACACTCCTTCACGTGTATTTGGGATCTTGTACAAAACACTCTGGTCTTCCTCGCACGTCACTTTAATCCGTTTTTTCAGCAGTTCATCTTTGATATTTCCACCATTCTTCAGGAATGTTTCAAAACCTTTTTCTTTAAGCACTCTAGCCATTTTCTCGCCAATTCCTTTGAGGTGGGTGAGACACACTCTGACTGGCTTTCTGATTTTTTCTCTCTTCTCTCCCTTTCGCTGCTCATTGTGTGATCCCACCGCTCTCCGGATCATTTTGGACAAGAGCCCTGGGGGGTATCCCAGTTTTATAAACCTACCCTTTGTGCTCTGAAAATGTGGTCACCCTAATTCAATGGTCGTGGAGTGATGCACTAACCTAAAGAATTAATTTTGAACGATGGCCTTCAATTGTCCGACCGTGTTCCCAGACGTATACGGAATTCCTTTCTTCGTTGCCATTTCGTTTCGATATGGCTGGTACTCCAGTTTTCCATCCGACTTCCATGTCACCTTCACATCCAGAAACGCCAACGAGTTATCTTTTTCTTCCTTCACTGTAAAAAGATCTTCATTCCAGTTGTTGACCTCTTCTAGCACCATGTTTAGTTGACTCTTCTTCAAAATCGCCATGACGTCGTCGACGAAGCGCTTCCACAATCGTACTTCAGGAATGGCAAATCGCACAAAGGAGTCTAGATGTTGGAGCACAAGCTCTGCCACAATAGGGGAGCACGAATACCCCATTGAGGCCCTTCACACTTGCCAGAATGTCTCCCCGTTGAACTCAACATAACTGGACAACTGGACAAAACCACCTTTAACATCGCCCTGTCTTTTGAAATTCATTTTTTTGTATTTTGTATTTTCTTGCGGAAATCCCGAGCATCTCAAGGATCATGCGGTGCGAAAGGCTTGGGAACAATTTTACGACATTGAACGATGCCATTATCTCGTCATCTTTCACTGTCACACTATCCAGCTCCTTCGGCAAATCCTCAGTCTTCGTCAGTCTGCTTTCTGATTTTATATACTTTTTAACCCTACTCGCCACCGCCCAGTCAAAGCGTTATCATGGCCCTCCCTTTGCCGATGTAATCAAGCGGAGGGGTCTCCCCTCTTTGTGAGTTTTAATTTGAGCGAAGATCTTAGGCAATCTCTGCGGTGGTTGACGAGTGAGCATGACCGACTTGTTAGGGAGAACATTGTTAGTTCTGGAATGCATGAGACGACAGAAGAATATCTGCAGAATCGCCCTCTTAATGATCTGGTTTTTAGTCTGGAGCGACTTTACAATGAAGGTCACCTTACATCGGACGAGCTCGAAGACCTGACGGCTAAACCACCGCAGCGATTGCCTAAGATCTTCGCTCAAGTTAAGACTCACAAAGATGGGAGACCCCTCCGCTTGATTATATCGGCAAAGGGAGGGCCATGTCAACGTTTAGACTGGGTGGTGGCGAGTAGGCTTAAAAGGTATGTAAAATCAGAAAGCAGACTGACGACGAGATAATGGCATCGTTCGATGTCGTAAAATTGTTCCCGAGCCTTTCGCACTGCATGATTATTAAGATGCTAGGGATTGCCGCAAGAAAATACAAAATAAAGAAAAGGGAATTTCAAAAAGACAGGGCGATGTTAAAGGTGGTTTTGTCCAGCATTTATGTTGAGTTCAACGGGGATACATTCTGGCAAGTACGAGGGGCCCCGATGGGGTACTCGTGCTCCCCTATTGTGGCAGAGCTTGTGCTCCAACATCTAGACTCCTTTCTGCGACGTTCCATCCCTGAAGTACGATTGTGGAAACACTTCGTCGACGACGTCATGGCGATTTTGAAGAAAAGTCAACTAAATATGGTGCTAGAAAAGGTCAACAACTGAATGAAGGAATGAACGGAATAAAGATCTTTTTACGGTGGAGGAAGAAAAAGATAACTCGTTGGCGTTTCTGGATGTGAAGGTGACACGGAAGTCGGATGGAAAACTGGAGTACCAGCCATATCGAAAAGAAATGGCAACGAAGAGAGGAATTTTGTATACGTCGGGGCACCCGGTTGGACAATTAAAGGTCATCGTTCAAAATTAATTCCTTAGGTTAGTGCATCACTCCACGACCATTGAATTCGCGCGACCACATCTTTAGAGCACAAAGGGTAGGTTTATAAAACTGGGATATCCCCAGGGCTCTTGTCCAAAATGATCCGGAGAGCGGTGGGATCACACAATGAGCAGCGAAAGGGTGAGAAGAGAGAAAAAATCCGAAAGCCAGTCAGAGTGGGTCTCGCCCACCTCAAAGGAATTAGCGAAAAAGGGGCTAGAGTGCTTAAAGAAAAAGGTTTTGAAACATTCCTGAAGAATGGTGAAAATATCAGAGATGAACTGCTGAAAAAACGGATTAAAGTGACGTGCGAGGATTTTGTCCAAGATCCCAAATACACGTGAAGGAGTGTACAGAGTCCCATGTGGTGAGTGCAGTGCTGTTTACATTGGAGAAACGTGAGTGGGAGTTAGAAAGTGAGTTAAACAACACATGGCTGATAAGAAGAATAAAGACACAAAAAACAGCATTGCATCCCATCACATGGAGACGAAGCATGAGATTGGATGGAGTAAACGTCTACACTGCTAAAATCCAACGTCCCATATGATCGTCATTTAAGAGAACTAGTCCCTGGTCATTCAGCAACATGTAAAAAATCCGGGCCTCAGATTTATACTGCGAAAAGATTTTTCAGCGAGACTCTCAATCCGATGGGAGAGAGGACCTGCTGCATGTAGTAGGCCCATCGCAGCCAGTGGGCCAGACTCATCCAGTAGGCCCGACGCATGCAGTGGGCCACGTCGAGCGCCGGTTTCGAATCACAATGTCCAAAACAATGTAGTTACAACCTCTAAAAACTCTTAGTGCTTGACGAAGACGGACGGATACTGTCTGTTGAAAATTCGCAAGAATCTGGTGAGATTCCTGTAATCTGAAATTTTGCGCTAAATTGTCGGGACTGACATTTTTATCGATATGAGTTTTCAGAGTAAAACCGCTACGGTATTTTTAACCTTATGAACCTTTGACAAACTGCAACCGTCATCATTTAACAAGGAAAAACTCTTCTTGATAACGATGGCCACAAGCAAACGATGCAGCGAAGTACAAGCCCTTTCTATGGACCTATATACTCGTTTTTTCTAGATGACTACAAAGCCGTTTCACTGACACCAGAGAGTCGTTCAAAGCGAAAACTCAAGAACCGAAAGAACCAACAAAGCCGATAATCGTACCAGCTCTTACCCCAATCACAGGAGATGTGCCTGAAAGATTACTCTGTCCGGTTAGGGCCCTAAAATTTAAATTGGAAAGCAGCTAAGCAACGAATTTTGGAAAGGCAGATAGCAACTCTTTCTGTCTTTCAAGAACAATTTTGGTTTAGCCTCACCAGCAATGACGGATAAAGACTGTAATTGAAAATGCTTGCGAAGCATCTGGTATCAATGGCATCCCATTTTTGAGATCCTACAAGCAGCCATCACGGAGAAATGTGTCTGTCTTTACCTCCCACTACCTCAGGGACATGACACCTATACAGACTTCACAAGCTGGGACCCATCATCACAGCCAGAAGTGTTGCCCAGCCCCCAAAACGCTAAAGATGAGAAACCAACTGCCCTTTTCGGGGTCTCCTCATCAGAATTGTAACCCTAAATCCTGTTAAAAGTAAATGTGGAAAGTCTCTGACTTTTCTGGGGACCAGCTCCTAACCCCTGGGGAACCCGTTAGGTGGTGCCTACAACCGTGTTGACGAGGTCTACTGTAAATGCTAAAATTTACAGGTACAATGTATATTTTCTTAGCAATAGAAAGATAGAATTGCCGCAGCAGCTAAATTCTGTTTCTTGTTTGCCAAAACATATTAACCTGATAATTTTGCATTACATTTTCCTCAATGTGATGTCTCCCTGGAGGTTTTTGGGTTGCTAGTAGCCGCCTGCTTGCATGTTCCCACTGCGCCTGCGTGGTGCAGTTCTCCTCTATATAAGCGAGAGCGTGGCCGGTTCCGGTTCGTGTCACCTCATTCGTCAGTCACCCGTATTGGATTTTTGCCCGTTCGCGACATCTCTATGGCAACCGCCGAAGACGACTCAGCCCATAACGGCCTTTTGGCCATCGCCCAGCTCCGGATGCTATGCTCTCCCGCTGCCCGTCCTCGACGACCGCTGGGCGACCAGTCGAAGCCGGGACGCCTATGTTGCGAATGACGAAAACGACTCGCCGCTACAGACGGCCAATGTACGACACCGCCTCCCGATCTCGACCTTAGAGGAAGACCTACGGCAAGCCAAGGCGCCCTTCTGCGAAGCCAAACGGAAGCTTCGCCAAGCCTCATCAACCCATCGACCTTTCAGCCACCATTCCTTCTTCCCCCCTGCCTCTCGTCCACGACAACCGCTGGGCGAACTGCCTAGACCGGGGCATCCATGTCGCCTATGACGAAAACGTCACACTACTTCAAGACGGCCGACAGACTCCGCCTCTTCCCGTCCTTCGGCTTTTGGAAGAGGATCTCCACCAAGCCATAGACTTCTCCCGTGATGACCGCTTGGCGGCCGGCCCAGACCGGGGCGCCAATGTCACCATCGACAGGAACAACTCACCACTTCCAGACGGCAAACGACGCTGCCCCCTCCCGTCTTTGAGGCCTTGCTTCAAGACCCCCGCCAGACAAACGTTTCTTCCGTGAAATGAAACACAAACACCGTCAAGCTTCAACCATGCAGAACTAGCTGTTTGCCGCAAATTTTCCACTCATCGTTTCGCCAAAATCCGGCTTTCACTTCTCTCCCGTCACGGACGGGAAATGAAAGGCCGCACCTTGTCAGTGTTCCCTGAAGAAACGCACCTCCTGCCCTGTCGTCTCAAGTCCAGCTTTTCGTCACTCATCCACGGCCCGGCTTTCACTTCCCAGCTTGTCTTGCATGGGAAATGAAAGGGCGCACCTCATCAGTGTCCCCCATGGGGGGAATACCTCCTGGCCCACTGACTTAGCTCTGCTTTCGTCACAAAAGCACTGCCCGGCTTTCGCTTCCCACCTTGTCACGCACGGGAAATGGAAGGACACACTTCATCAGTGTCCCCCACAGGGAAAACACTGACTGGCCCGCTGCCTCAAGCCTGGCTTTCGTCACTCAACCATAGCCCAGCTTTCATTTCCCACCTTGTCATGCACAAGAAATAAAAGGACGCACCTCATCAGTGTTCCCCACTGGTAAAGCTCCTCCTGACCCGCCGACCCAAGCCGCCTTTCACTTCTTTTCTGTCTCGAACGAGAAATGAAAACCCGCAATTAATCAGGGTTCCCCATGGGAAACGCACTTCCTGTCTTGCCGACTCTAGACCAGCTTTCGTCACTCACTACAGCCCAACTTTCACTTCTCACCTGTCTTGCACAGGATATGAAAGGACGCAGCTCATCAGGGCCCCCTATGGGGAAAACTCTCTCTGACCCACCGCCCTGAATCCATCTTTCATCTCTAACCAACAATCATGTCGCGACAGCTTCAGCGACTTTGGTCAGCTCTTGTCTTGGTACATTCCGATAACGGAAAAGACCACCACACTCAAGGAAGACATCGTGGCTCCTTCCCCAGCTGGCTGGTAACCTCGGCAACTGCGTTCTGCACCATCATCGCTCCAGGTTTGCTTACGTTTCAGGTCATTCCGATAACGAATTGTCCACCGCACACAAGGAAGACATCAGCCGTTCCTCGGAGCTGGCCAGTACCCACGGCAACTACGCTCAAAACAACATGGACCCTCCTGATTACCTTTCGTCTCAAAGAAGCCTCCGGACTAAAAAAAAAAAGGGGGGGGGGGGGGGAAGGAGCCATCATGACTCCTTCCGTCGACCCAGGACTGTTCCACAATCTTTCCATTCAATGCAAAGAGCATCTTTGAACTCCGTCCTTTCACCGCCAAGGCCCCTTCTCCAGGTATTTCCAATGAAGCAAAGGTCATCACAGAACTCCGTCCTTTCACCAACAAGAGCCCTTTCACCAGGTCTCTCCAATGAAAGCAAAGATCGTCATAGAACTCCGTCCTTTCACTTCCACGAATCCTTTCACCAGATCTCAACAATGAAAGCAAACGTCGTCATTGAACTCCGTCCTTTCACCGCCACGAGCCCTTTCACCAGGTCTCTCCAATGAAAGCAAAGATCGCCATTGATCTCCGTCCTTTCACCAGGCCTTTCCAAGGAAAACAAAAATCGTCAAGAACCCCGTCCTTTCACTTCCACGAGCCCTTTCACCAAGGTATCTCCAATGAGAGCAAAAATCGCCAAAGAACTCAGTGCTTTCACCTCCACATCAGGACTCTCCAATGAAAGCTAAAGTTCATCATTAAACACCATCCTTTCGCCTCCACAAGCTCTTTCACCAGGTTGGTCTCTCGCTTCGTCACTAACTATCCTGGCCAGCCATTCGTCCATCCGTCACAACGAGTCAACCACCAGTCGCCTTTGGTCCTGCTATCCCCGCCGGCCTACGACCCCTTCACCCGGAAGACAGTCAAGACGACCGTAACTTCCACCCTTTCGTCACTACCAGTCCCGTCCACAGCCAACCACCGCATGGCCATGATCCTGCCATCTTCGGCCATCCGACGGCCCCTTCTCCAGGGAGATGGTCAAGACCACCGTAACCTCCACCCTTTCGTCACCACCAGACCTGTTCAGTCAACCACTGTATGCCACGGTCCTTCCACCCCCAGACAGCCAATGGCCCATTCATCAGAAAGACGGCCGAGACTACCAACCTCAGTCCTTTCGTCACATCTCGTCCTGTCACCTGGAACTCAATTCATCGTTCAACAACAGCCCCCGCACTTGCAACCATCACCGCCCACCATTGAGGGCTTTCATTATCAACAAAAAGCCATCTTGAAGAACCTTGCTACACTGCTGTCCGTCGGGCTGTCCGTCCTCTTCTCCCGTGAAATTAGAGTCGACCACGATCATCAACAACACCGTCCGACGGCTCTCGCCACACCAATCGACAACACGTTTTCAACAATGTCAGTTTTGAACGGAAGACAGCATACCACACGGAAAGCTCTCCCGACATCCAGGCCTCACCCGGGACGCACCACCCATCACACGCAACGACTTTACGATTTTGACCAGGTCTCCGGACGAAAATTGTCAAATCCACACAACCGACATGCATTCCGATTTCGATTGACTCCAACAACGAAGGAATCACAGCCTCACCTCCTTCTCTTTTTCATGTTTTAAACAACCTTGTCAGGAATCAAGAAAAATTTCTCCGTCTCGTCACGCCAACATGTATTCATTCCATGGATGCAAATTCTCACATTTTTAATTAAGTCAACTTACCTACACTGTGGCTGGTCAAGACTTGTTACCCACGCTGTTGTTCATCTCACCCGTGACCAGAACCCACAATCCGGCACAAAAAGTGAGTCTAAAGCCGTTTTCAACTCTCACGGCGACCCTGACCATGGATGTCTCCCACGTCGCGAACGAATTCAAGACAACACAGCTGTTCACGCTGCCGCTTCTCTCACAAAACCAACACGGAATGGAAACTAAAACGATAGCAACCGTGACTAAACCCACGTTCCGAGAACAAGAGCCTAGACAGATGACGTCTTCACTTCAAACATACTACCTCGACCTCAACCATCCCCACGTACACTCTTCTCAAACTTAGCTTAACACAAGTTTTGAGTGAAGATCCAAACAGATGACACCATCACCTCTTCCAACATCACCACCATGGCAAACCCAACGTTTCAAATGAAGATTGAGATGACCACGTCTATCAACACTGTCGCTTATCCCGTTAGTGTCTCTCCATTGGACCCAGAAAACTGTTTCCTTGCGACTCTGTTAAACAGCCTACTGTTCGGAAATCCAGGCTCTTTGGGCCAACCCAGCCCACTGCATCCTCAGACCAAGTTTTCCTCTGAAATCCTCCACCCAAGATCAACCTTCAGAGCAAAACAGAAAACCACTTGTGCACCCAACCCAACAACTTCCCGGTCCTTTTCATCATGGGATTGGAACCCAAACAGCTTCTTATCCCGTCACAGCACTACGCTTCCCTCCAGCTGTACTCAACACATCAACAATCGCAGAGGAAGAAAACCAACTCTTCCTTCCGGTTGACACCCAATCCACCACCATGGTGCTGTCTCGCTGAATCACAGAGACAGACGAAGCTTCAAACATCAAACACAGCACGAGCTAGAACGGAAAATGACGGCACAGGAAGTCAGAGCAATCTCCACACCATAAGCCTACCACGACGTCACCATTCGACCTTCACTTCTCTCTACCCAAGGGATATGTCGAGGAATGAACAAAAACTACACCGGCTGGGACCAACCGTCGCAGCCGGAACTGTGGTCAAACCCCCTTAAGCACACAGAACAAAGCAGAAGCAAGCCACCCACTGAAAAAAAAAAAAAGTGCAAATTTTTACCATACAAATTTTGGGGGGCACGCCTGCTCGCATCCCTGAGCGCCTCGTCAGATCGGTTTCCGCCAACACGTTTGCCGAGGTTTGCTGATAATGCAAAATTGTCAGGTTAATATGTTTTGGCAAACAAGAAAGAACATTTTGCCGGCCCTCAGGCCGGCCGGCTAAAAATGGTTTCTTTTTTGCCTAAAACATACTTAACCTAGGGCCCGCCCTACATCCACTCTCGAGTCACCGCCTGACAGATTGAGAGGAAAATGAATGCCGGAACCAGCACGCTCTCGCTTATATAGAGGACTGCGCCGCACAGGCGCAGTGGGAACATGCAAGCAGGCGGCTACTAGCAACCGAAAAACCTCCAGGGAGACATCACATTGAAGACAATGTAATGCAAAATTATCAGGTTAAGTATATTTTAGGCAAAACAGAAACCATTTTTAGCCGGCCGGGCTGAGGGCCGGCAAAACGTTCTTTCTACTGCTTAAACAAAAATATTAATTACCTGTACCCACCCTACCTTCCCTCTTGAGTCACCACCATGATGTATTGAGAGGAATAAAAGATGACTATAACGTGCGTGCGGCGCTTATGTACGAAAGGAGGTAAGTGTAAGTTTTAAGACGAAAGGAGGCCTGCACTTCGGGGTTAGCGAGCTGGGAATTGGTTAATTTACAATTGAATCTCTAGAGGGAAAAAGCATTTGAGGTAATGTGTAATTTTGTTCAAGTAGTAGAAACAGAATTTAGCTGCTGCCACGGCAATTCTCTCTTTTTATGTAATATGTGCCTTACCGCATTGTAAGTGTTGAAAGTTTTTAAACAGTTTGGGGTTTAAAAATTTCGGGTGGAATAGCAAATCGAAAACGATTTTAGCATATACTAGAGGTTAGTATTTTACAGGTAGTAATAAATGAATACTGTTCCGTTCCTTGGCTTACTGGAGCAGTCCTACCAACAAGTGCAGAAATCCATTGTCACACAGCACTGTGTAATTAAATCGAGCAGCCTAGTTCGACGATTCACATATCTCGTACAGTCCAATTTGGCCAGTGAACTAGGCCTAGGCTAATTGTTAAGTTGTTAGGGTCTTTTGAGTCCTGTTTGACTTCTGGTGACAATATGAACGAATTTAGATCTGTGCCTAGTAATATCTCGTAGTTTTTTTAATGTTCTTCCACGTGTGTCCTTGATTCCATCCATCCATCTTGCTTCCCTTTTTCGCCTTCCTTCAAGTTTTCCAAGCATAATCATTTCTCCATACAGTCCTTCATCGGCATGCATCTCATGACCAAAGTATGACAGTTTTAGCCTACAGACCATCGCGTTAATGGAGCAATCTGGCTTAATTTGTTGCTATACTTTAATACTGTATTTGGGCTAGTTCTTTCGTCAGTGTTCAAAAATTGATTAAAGGTTCAACTCACTCAACTGGATTGGTACGACAGCGAATTTTCGATCCTTTCCTCGGAGCTTCTTCAGGTCTTTAAAATTGCTATGTACACTATTTACACATATTTTATAAAGTTTTTGGAGCACTACATCCCGTCCTTCTTCCGTGCTTGTCGTGGTTTGTGGTGGCCGTTCTGTGAGTTTGAATTTAATTGTTTTATGGCCCTTGTTATTGGGTCGGCTTGTTTTGCTTCAGTGCTTCAGATCACCCCATGTCCATCAAGAAGGCATTATACATAAACAGGGTTCAGACAAAACCTGGAAATCTCAGGGAAAATAAAAATAGAAACATAGTTTCAGGGAAATTTCGGGGAAAACAAAGAAATTTTTTGAAAATCAGGGATAAGACAGGGAAATTTGGGAAAAAAATGCCTTTGTGTGGGATCTGTAAATTCCATTGTATTAGCAGATCAGAAACAAAATCCTAGGCTACTAGCAAATAGTTTAATTCGTTCTTTAATTTGTTCAAGCATTTTATATATTACTTCAACAAACCAAACCTTAGTCTGGTACCAATATCAGTGATGAAAACGCGTTTAGTCCGTTTTCATCTAAACGGCTATTTTCTGGGATGTTGGACTATTTTCGTACAAATATTAAGAAAAACATTAGCTACTGCCCGTTTCCCTAACTAAACATCTTGTAAACACCTGGAAATTGCCATTGGATGCACCTGGAAAACCTGGAAATGTCAGGGAAAGTGGGAATAAAAAAATTGTCTGAACCCTGATAAATGAAATGAAACGCGCCAACACCCGATCCATGGACCCTGCCACCCTCCACTCAGCCACCACCCACGTTAAAGAAAAATTTAGGCTCAACCACTACCCCGTACATTTTTCCCACCCCCCCCCCCCCCCTCTAGAGCACACTCGAAAGAAAACACAAAATTACCAGATAAAACAGTCACCATCCCTTACCTGCAATCAGTCTCTGAACCCATCTGACGCATCCTAGAAGAGGCCAACATCCGCACAAGGTTCTCCACACACCCCAACATTAAAACACTACTTCGACCAAGACCACCTAACCCACCCATCCCACCCTACAATCCAATGTTGTGCACCGCATTCCATGCCTACAATGTCCGACCACCTACGTAGGCCACACAAAACACATGATCCCAACTCGAAATGCTGAGCACAAATCAGCGGTTCAACAATTCGACCTCAATGACGGACTAGCAGTACATTTCGTTAACACAGGCCACCTCCCAGACTTCAAAAACACCGAAATCCTTTTTAAAGAGACGAAGCCCTACCCCAGACTTTCCCTAGAATCCATTGCCCTAGAACTCCAAAAGCCAACACCATGCAATCTCACCAAAGAGGCATTCAGAAATATAAATGCACTTGTTCCCCACCACCTACAACGAAAACCTGTCCCTGCACTGCAGCAAACACAAGCTGGCCCAATCACAACAGGGGCCATAAAACAATTAAATTTAAACTCACAGAATGGCCACCACAAACCACGACAAGCAAGGAAGAAGGACGGAATGTAGTGCTCCAAAAACTTCATAAAATATGTGAAATAATGTAAATAACAATTTTAAAGGCCTGAAGAAGATCCGAGGAATTAAGGATCGAAAATCCGTCGTCGTATCAATCTAGTTGAGTGAGTTGAACCTTTAATCAATTTTTGAACATTATGAAACATCAACGTAAAATGCCCATTTTAATCGTGGGATTCTACGTAATCACTTTTCACTCTTCCTTCTTTCACTTTAACTGAAAGTCCGGCTATTGCACCATCCATTAAAGTGGCGCTATCACCGATTGAAAGCAGACGAAATCTGACAACATCAAGCGCTATGTAGTGCCATCTAGCTCTTGCTTGCACCAAGCGAAGGAATGCATAACCACACTTCTTTTAACGAAATAAACAACCCACGACATCCTTAATTATTCGAAAAACATCGCTGCAATTCATACTGTGAAAAGATCGATCCGTTATAAAATAACACTACCAAGTTCGCTAAAATTCACAACTCGGACTCACGCTTAGTCCAACAAATTTTCGATACCACCCAGATATCTTCATCAGGCCTTGAGGATTTTTCTGCTTTCTACATCAACAACATCG
>JAHWFP010033638.1:0-31954 GCA_023313725.1 Lithobius niger | reverse complement strand
GTATACAAGGTGCGTGAAGAGTCAACTGGTCTTTTGCAGAAAGGTTATCAGCATATCAACAACCTAAGACCAGTAATTGACGAGGTACCCGGTGAATTCTCCTAGGTTTCACATCAAAACCTAAAGAAAATCGTTCTGTCTTACTTTTGTGTCAAAAGGGACGAATTTTATTCTACGAATCCTTGATATTGCTACTTTTAATCCTTTTGGTAAATTTGGCTGAATAAGTCTTAAATCAGGAGTTGTGTGCTACTTAAAAAAACTAATTAACTTTTTATTATGTTTTGTTCAAGTTCATTGCATGGTTATTTTTAAAAAAAAAATTTCTATACTAAAATGTGTTTAAAGTTCATTCCCATACAGCCCCGGAAACAGCCGGTTGTTAAAAGGCTGTAATCTTAAGGCCCCAAACCACCCAAAGATTGGTTGACACAACCTTCCCCTCCTACTTTTCAGTAAGTCGTTAAATATTAAAATTCCTCTCCTTTTGCAAAGGTATACTAAGTTTAATCTTTGACTGCGTTAAATCGCGAAAGATAACAAGTTATTTTTGCTAAAGTGAACTTGTCGGTAACGCTGAGTTCAAAGCCGCGACTGGACTTGAAGTGTTAACTCACGCATACCTGCTTTGGCCCCAGTGATACTAAAAAAGTTCAATTTTTCATTAGCACCAAAAGAGACTAAATTTTCGTGTTTTGAGGAACTGGAAAGACGATTGGGTCTTAAGTGTCAACTCGCGCCAAACTATTTCTGGTACCCTTAACACGGGATTTTGGTTTAACTTGTTTTACACAAGAATTTCTATTTGGTTACAGATTGAAGGACGATTTTTACCCTTCTCCCCCCCCCCCCCCCCCGAAATTACTGAAGAGACAGGAGCTCCTAAACTAACCATGTTAGGTTCATCACTTGGGAGCCCATCTTTAAAGCTCATAGGACGACAAGCTACATCCCGGGTCGTTTAGGCTACAGTAATTCCTCATTTGGTTTAGCCCCACTACTAAAATGACTAAGTTTTGATCTTGGATTCTTATTAGTTCCCATTTTGTGTTGTATAATTTCCGGGCAGAGATGGTGTTCGCCAGGAGTTCGGGACCACCACCTCCCACGAACTTTTTTTTGCAGGGCCTGTACAAGCTGTAATCATCCTGCATGCCAAGGGATCCGGCCGTTTACTGGCTGTGGTTTCCGGTACCGAGTATCCGCGCCGGGTAGAGGCAACTGTACAGTTTCTGAACTAACCCGATTGTCCGTCCGGGACAATAACCAGCATGCAACGGACGGACCCGGTGCTACGGCCCCTATTAACTAAGTTCGTACGAACGGTGGCGCCATGAAACCCCGCTGGTAAACCCTCCAATTCCCTTATGAAAATAATCACACATTTGGCTGTGATTCCATAAAAAGCCCATTATTATTAAAGTTACCAAATTTCTCTTTTCCCTATAACCCTAGCTGTTTATTTTTGACGCGAAGTTTTGAAAAGAGCCCACAACAGCCTTGATTTAATTTAGGCCCACAAAATAGGTTCTTTCTGTCGTGAAGAGCGAAGAAAAAGTTAATCAAGCTGTTTGGTCAGCAATTCACTGTTTTCAAAAAAGGGAAAGCAAAAAGTAAATGCGAAAGCAATTGTTCACTTTTGACTAAAATGTCGAGGTTTTATAACAAACGTTGTTACTTTTGATAATGTTGGCTAACATATTTTGCAAAGTGCAAAATCAAGGTTTGGAGATTACTTCTTTCTCTAGAATAAGCCCTATAAGATGTGAAATTATGAAAGACCTACAGATTTAAAAGAAACGACCAACTGTTATTGAGACTTACCACACATCTGGAGTGTGATATGAGAAATACTCCTACAAGATAATTTGTACAAATCCAATTTAAGTTTTAACGATTTTGAATACTGTATAAAAAAATCCGTAATTCAATTTTATTATAGTATCCTAGCAAGCTTTGTCTGTAGTTGAACAGAACTACAAAGCCATTAAATATTCCCACTGACTTTTATATTATGTTCTAGCTAAACCCCCCCCCCCCCCCAGCCCGCAACTCTGGTGGATTGCAACCTGAATATTTAAGCTACATTGGCTTGCAGGGTCAGTTGACTCCGCCCGTGGTAAAAACTAGGCGGATTGCCACTCCTCAGAGGCCAAACCAGATCAATCCTCCACCCCCACCTCGCCCTGATTTTTCGATCAATCGTTACTTTCTATTTAAAGCAGAAGCTTTGATAAAACTTCAACCTAAATAAATTTTGAACGATTGACCCCCACCTCCGTCTCCATTGAAGGAACGCTTGTGTAATACAAAGATATTTAATGAAAAGCTGATCAGAAGCCTAAACCATGTTCTTTTTTCACCTCGCACTGCTTGTCAAAATTTTTCTGACTTACAGAAACGTGGCAATTGGAAGCTAGCCTCTACCTGAACGGTGGTCACCACCTTTTTTTTATTCGGCGGTTCACATATTCATGGAGGCCACGATACACCTTAAGGCCGCATTTCCCAGGGAAACTGCAGCTTTCTACCTAGAAACCCTATTTTTCTTACCATGCGGTTAATGTGTTTAAATTTCCTAAAAGCTAACCCTCTGAGAGTCCCCCCCGATACAAGATCACATCCTTCCTCTATGGTGGGTAATTTTCCTATAGCTAAATTGAACACTAATACTAACTTAAATAATCTTACAATTATCTTATGACCAATACCTAGTTGTTCCCGTCACGGCAGGCCTTTGGCAGAACACTGACTAGGCTTGGTTCGATATCTTTTTTTACTTGGCTGTCTTCGGTAATTTATATTGGCATGCTATTACCGGTCTCTTCTTTCTTCTAGGAACTAACTATAATTTGCCAAATTTTCCCTCAATGTAATTATCTATGCTCCTCTTCTACTAGTGTGGTGTGGACGTTAAGTGTGAAAAGCATCCGTGTACCTGCGCAGCCGGCAATATTTATCCGGTCATTTGTAACCTAAATAAAATTTTGTACAGTTTTTCATTGTTCCCTACGCTACAGCCAAGTTGGACCTAACCTAACTGTCGACCCCACCATCGACTTACTCTAGATACCATTTAGTTTCTTGGTTGATTTTTTTTTTTATTACCTTTGTAAGCATTTATAATTTATCCAACATTTTACTTGGTTAAAGAATGCAAACTTTCATACTATTTCGCGATCACCCTACTTTAAAGAGTGAACGGACCTATTAAATAGTTAAACAAACAACCAGCGTTATCAACCAGAAAACTAATTTGTTAAAACACATCTGTATTTCTTCGTACCTTCCCCCAAAAGTTTACATCCTGAAAACTTGGTTAACTCAAACTAATTTTAATTTTTTTTTTCGACTTGGGTCTAATTTTGCCTATTAAATTCCCCCTCCTCCCCAGGGAAAATTGCGATTTTTCAGCTTCAGGTTTATTAACCCCCTCCCCACGTAAAACCTCCGTTTCAATAAAAATTGATTTCACTTTTGCCGTTTGAAAGTGTGTTTCAGGGGGACACCCCGCAACAAAACATTTGCCTGGTAAATTTTCATTTGGTGCGTTAACCTTTTCTTTTGTTTTCCCAGTTTGAAACCACAGCTGAAAAATAAAATTTTCCATTTTGTCATAGACATAATTCCCGAGCACTCTTAGCAACGTAAGCCTAATTGTAAAGCACCCTAGTGCTTGTTCACTCCCTATTTTAATCTAATTTCTTGCCCCGGACTCACCTTTCCAGGGGCAGTTGAATTATCAATCTGTTAATAATTAGTCTAGAAATAAGTCATTAGGAATTCAACGGCGTTCTTCAATCCTTAAGGCTTTCTAGCCTTTCAGTCGAGGGATACATGGCGGATCGAGTTCTTCGATTTCATTTTTTCCGCCACAACAATGAAATTGTAACAATACTTTCCTCGGTCAACACAAAGCGCTTATTGTCTTTAACAACGGTGTACTTCCCCGTTATCCATCAACGATTATTGTTAAGACCATTCCCTGTTCGATACGTTATTCCCGTCTGGGAACATTGTTTAATGACGTGTTATGCGTATCAATTTTGTAATACAACATCGATTAACTCTGTTCGAGTGTACCATTCATTGCTGAACCCAATAGCTTCATTAACTTTACCTTCCGGTCGGACCAACATTAATACTAATTTTTTTTTTAAGAGCGTATTTTCTTTTTTTAAAGACATACGGTTCTCTTTTCCAACTTGAATTTTTGTTGCGTCATGGGCCATCCGCCTGTGACGTCATATTGACTACAGTACCATAGAACTTTAAACGTTATTCAGCGTTGTTCCGGTCTGAACCTTACCGATTTTTGACTTGTAAATATTGTAAATAATACTGTGACCAATAATCTGGTCTACAGTCCCCTTTTGGGTTGTCCTGTTTTCGCTGTTAATCTACAAAATAATGCAGGACGGATCATAATCCTTTGTTATGCTAACCGAACCTATGCTTTTGGTGTCTAAAGGATGACAAAACTAAATCCTATCAAGACCCTTTTAATTGAAAAACCAATAAGCAACATTAAAACTTGATTAAGCGAAACAAAAACAGAAAGACACCTATTTTACTCCTCCAATTTAATTTTAAGCCAAACCAATATTACATTTAAGTCTTTTCGGTCTCGGTTACAGGTCGGGGCGTTGACACTTATTAAAGGTGCCTATTTAAGATGTAAATAGTTAGCTGGAACTTGTTTCTCAAACGAACATGGTCCAATTTAAGCTTGTTTTGGGCTAAACCGATTTTGTTGCGTCACTGGCTTTGTAACGACCAAGTGTAAAAATCATTGTCAAACCTTTCTAATGCCTTTTGTTTTCTCTTTTCATGTCTCCCAATTTAAAAACCCTTGCCACGGAGGGCAAGCAACCAGTCTTCTCCCCACCCCCACCCTTCTGTGTCGACAGGGTTCGTCGCGTGCAGCGTGATTGGTTCCGGGGCTTCGCATCGGCACGTCGGTTGGAGCTGCCAAGAGAGGCTCCTGCCCATTGGTCATTGGTCCCGGTGCGTCGGTGCGGTTCCGGTACTCCTTCTGCCTGCGGCGCCGTCTCCTGGCGACACTCGGCTGGAACTACTCCGTCCTCCCTTTCCCTGCAAGAATTATGTTATAATCTTTGACCTTTAATAATGCCTGTTAGTACAACTGATTATCTAAATCGGATGTAATGTATGTTCCTATTCATGTAACAATACTTGTATCCCATGTGCTCATGCCAATTGTTACTCGCCCTAAACGACCAACTTAAGGGTGGTAACTAAGTGAGGCCTTTTCTGGCATTCTAATCATCAACCCCAACCATTCCACATGTGAACAACTTTCGGCCAACTTTATTAGAATCTTTTCTCCCCCCATTTAGATTATTTATTTAGGGACATTTAGATTATTTATTTAGGGACATATTAGTCACAACTCACCACCAAATCCTTTTCGGCTGTACCAGTTGGCAGGCGAGCAAACACCGAAATCATCATTAAACCTGGACCAAAATGGCGTAAAGGTAACCTGTGACTCTGTCTCGTCCCTAACATAAGTTAATCCACTGGATCAACCAGCTCTCGCGTGTCTAACTACCAAACGTTGTTTTTCTAAAAGCTCACCTATGTTTTTTATTAATCAGGCCGTTATAATGAATCTTCGTTCCCTGGTACACACCAGTGCACCCCGTAAAATAACTGTCACCCTTGTTTGTTTAAAAAAAGAAAACTTTGAGTCTAATAAGTTTGCCATTTTAATAATTAATTATGCCTAGTGTTTGAACTGCTGTCAGTTTTGGGCGTATGCTCCGAACCTTGTTTTTGATATGTAGGGTTATCTTTTCCCTATCAGCTCTTGAGTTTTTAAAAAGTAACAGCGCTTTCCACCTGGATGCCGAGCTCCTGCAGAAGCGAAGTTAGAACCCGGGCATTTCAGCGAGAACTTCCCCATAACCATAACTGACTTAACCTAATTATCAACCGAAAAGTGCGATATGGGTTCAGAATCAGAATCAGCAATGTCTTTTATTGCGTAGCATATTTGCAGTAGTATTTGCGTAGTATATGTATTTTGAGTTGTCTTTTCTTTCTTTTTCAGATTAGTGTATCTTGTATCCTCACAATGCCAGTCTTTAATGCAGACTGGTTGCTTTTCGTTTACTCTTTACCTTATGATTTATTCTTTACTTATTGTTACTTTATATTATGAAAACGTCATGAAACGTCATGAAAAAGTCATGGGCTGTAAGTTACCTTGCATAGCAAAAAAATAACTTGACTCGCCTACCTGAACAGGAAAATGCATGTTGGCCATGGAGATGAACATAAATAATGGATCCTTAATGTCGTGATCTTCGATAATTTTTACTGCTCGTTTCACGTACACATCCTGAAATGTAAATAAAATCACGTGACAAACAACCCCAAAAGGAGTCAACTTTGACCAGTCTTTGACAGCCTTTGTGTAAGGTGGACACATATACAGTATAATGACTACCTAGCAAAGAAATGAAAAAGGGTCTTACACATATTTTATTACCTACGTAAGCGTACTGTACGCAAAAACATGGTCCGTGTATGACATGCTTTAGTGGAATGTACTTCAGTATGGCATCTCAAACTGGGCAGCCATGAGTTTCACGAATTTACCCCTGCTCACAGTGCAAAATTTGATTGTTACAACTGCGGCTTTTAAACTCTGGCAAAATCAGGGCGCCCTCAACACCCTGGAAATAAATTATACATTTCCTGGAAATAAATTTCTCCCACCAAGATCTATAGTACATACAGGGTGAGGCAAAAGTCTGGTCACACGCAAATAAGTCCCGTTATGGTTGTCCTATGTTAATTCTGAAGACATATTTGTAATGTAAGTCAGATATGGCGAACCCAATGAAGACATTTTCAATGACCTTAAAAACAGTATTCAAGGTCATCCACATTTTATCTTCCAAACGGCACAAGATACAGCACAAAAGTGAATTACAAAGTTGTACGTGAGCATTAAACATGACAAACTACGAAAATAGATTGAAAATCGCAGCATAATTACAATAGTTACGAGGAAAACAAAATAGCAACAATGTCTTCCCTGAACGTTTTAACTGCCATGCAGTGAAGCTGAGGGGCTGCCTCTACAAACGAGTGCATGAGTTTCAAGCCTTTACTGCATCAATGAGTGCACTTATAAATTTCAGATTCCAATAAACGAAAGCTGATACGGATTAGGCCTAAAGTAATTAGCCACAAATCACAACACAGAAAATCACGTTCGGTATGTGATTACTTTCTGATTTTACATTTATTTATTTTTTTGTTGTTGAAGCCTAATGTCCTTAGGAGTGATTTCCATCCCGGTCGTAACAATCGGCCAGCAATGAAAAAACGCATTGTCGTTACGAATGCCCTAACTTTCATCCAAAGGCGAGAAAACCCTGGACAATCGAATGCCCGCAGTTTTTAACAGCTTCATAAATCATTATAGTGAACAGGAAGCAATTGACAAGGTGAATTTGCGTCACTTGCACACTGTCAGAGGTGGATTTATATTTCTGCCACCCAAGCCTATGTATATAGATGCCGCCTCGCCACCTCCCCTTACCCCACCAAATAAGGGCTTTCATCGGACTTTTTTTTTTCAGGGAAAACTTTTCAGGGAAAATGCAGGATAGACCTACGATCAGAATACGCCGAAAACAAGTGGGCGGTATAGGAAAATAGGGGAGGGAGGTGCATGGTTGAAGGCCCCCCCCCCCCCGCGCACTGGGCGGCCAGGTCGTGCGGCCAGTGGTCGTGGCGGCCAAAAAACACGGAGACGTGCCGCGCGGCCACGTCTGTTTTCCATTGAGAATTCTCGATCATTTGGTGAAAAATGATTACGGAGCAAGTATGGTCGCCCTGTGTTCCCCCTGTGGTCGCCTGCGTACCGTTAGGGATCCCAGTGGCCGCAGGACCTGGCTGCCCAGTGCGCAGGGGCCCTTAATGTGTGGGCATTCGTGTGCGTAAATAAGCTGTTTTTTTGTGGTGAGGCGGAATTTTACCTTGCAGTAGTAAGCTAGTTGTATTATTCGAAAGTATGTACATGTTACCGACTGGAAGACATGACATAAGGCGGGGGGGGGGGGGGCAAAGGACAGGAATGAAAGTGCCCCCAAAAACGAGGCAGCAAATCTTTGAAAAAAAATCTATTTATTCTATGTTTTCTCCAAATGATTTTTCTCCATGGTGCTAAACATTTCATAAAACAATAAAATTAACTCCACGGTAACAATAAAGTGGTCGTACGTTTTCTAGTAGCAGGAGTCGTAAAGTGGAATCTAATTTTACAACCCCTCCCCGGAAAAAAAAAATGTTTATTTAGGCATACAGATGCCGCACTTATAAACTATGTAGTGCCACCTTTTATTACGCCACCCGCCCACCTCATTTTAAGAGCATCCTAATCGTAGGTCTACCCTGCATTTTTCCTGTAACGTTTTTCCTGAAATAAAAAGCCGATGAAAGCACTTTTATTATTACTATTATTTTTTATTTTTTTTTGGGGGGGGGGGATCAAAATCTGCGTAGTCCTAGGTGGCAGAAATATAAACCCGCCTCAACCAATGAGTTAGTGACGCAAATTATTTTTGTCAGTTGCTCCCTGTTCAGCAGCAACTTGTAATTTACTTTTTAATGGAAGTAATCTGTAATGCCGTAATGAATTTGTAAATTGTTGCGACCGGGCTGGATATCACTCAAAGGGGCATCAGCGTTGAAAAAAATAAATGTAAAATCACAAAATAATCACATACCGAAGGTGACTTTCTGTGTTGTGAATGATGGCTCAATACTTTAGCCCTAAACCTCATCATACGTTGTTTTCTTTTATTGCATCCTGAACTGCACTCGTTTACTTGCATTCATTGACGCAGGAAGACTCGGATCACATATACGTGCACTCGCTTGTAGAGGCAGTCCCTCAGCTTCACTGCATGGCAGTTAAAACGTTCAGGGAAGACATTATTGCTATTTTGTTTTCCTCGTAACTATTGTAATTATGGTCCGATTTTCAATCTGTTTTCGTGGTTTGTCATGTTTATTGATAACGTGCAACTTTGTAATTAATTTTTGTGCTGTATCTTGTGCTGTTTAGAAGATAGAATGTGGATGACCTTGAATGCTGTTTTACATTACAAATGTGTCTTCAGAATTACCATAAGACTACTATAATGGCAGTTATTTGAGTGTGACCAGACTTTTGCATCAACGTGTATAATATATATTCACAAAATTGTTTGCTATCAACATAAGCCATCGTTATCTCATCCAGTTGCCAGCTGCCATTTTACAACTGCTATGAGTGATTATAATGGGTTTGTATCCAAGACTAAATCAGAGGCTGCTCATAAATATTTTACACACATTGCCTCAAAAGCCTACAACCAACTAACACACAATATAAGGAAGAGTGCTGGCGTGCATGGCTTTGGCAAAGAACTCCGATCATGGCTGCTTGGTATAGATGAAGTGGAAATTCTTAAAAAATCTCGAAATAGATGTTCTCATTAAAAACAATTTTTGTATTATCATATAGGATGGTCCACAAAATATTGACGACCCAACATTTTCTAAGTCCAACTTTTCTAGTTAGCACCCCCTGAGAACCAGGAGAGGACAGAAATCTTTCCGTTTCATTATAGATTTTATTTCTGTCCTCTCCTGGTTCTGAGGGGTGCTAACTAGAAAAGTTGGACTTAGAAAATCTTGGGTCGTCAGTATTTTGTGGACCACACTGTACAATGCATCTCACTGCCAGTCTTTATTTTTCCACATTTTTTTGCCTGCCCTGCGCAAGCATGACTTTTGTTTCAAACGGGTTTTCTCTCTTCTATCCTCGTGTATTTTAATATCATATCAAAAACCAAAACTGGTAAAAGGGGCCGACAAGTTCCAAATGGTTCGGCCCTTCAAAGGAGTGATATGAACATACCAAAACATTCGCCAAGTTAATCTCGCCGCGTAAGAGTTCGAAGGTTGAATGAAAACTAGAACATTGGTAATTTCGGTATCAATGTTCAAGTTTTCATTTAACGTCCAAAGTATTATTCGGTGCGATTAAGTTGGCGAATGTTTTGGTGTGTTGATATCACTCCTTTGTAGGGCCGAACCTTTCGGAACTTGGCGGCTCCTTTTACCAGTTTTGGTTTTTGATATGATATCACTCATTTTTTTTAAATTGTGTATTAGACTGAACTCCACTACCGTGCAGATGGGTAATAAAGTGGCATGTCAATTGTAATTGTTGTAATTTGTTTTATTTCGTTAGTTTTGGTGTGTTGATACTACTCCTTCGTAGGGCTGAACCACTCTCAACTTAGTGGCCTGTTCACCAGTTGTTGCCTTTGTTTATTTTGATTTGTTTTTAGAGATGGTTTATTTTTGTGTGAATTGGACGTGAATACAATTTCTTTGGCAACGTTGTTTAGATTCATCGTGCTACACTAGTGTGTGTCTAGGCACGCACGTCAGTATACACGTTGCCATTGTCCGAACTTTGGCTGTCCAATGAGAGAGGATGCCGACAATACTAGCAATGGTTCTAACAATTATGTTCGTACTTACGCACCATCCTACACCATCCTCGTTACACCCCTAGGCTCCAAACCATAAAAGGTACGCAGTTCGTATCGTACTGTAGCCATTCGTCCAATTTCATTGCTGGAAGACTTCCCGTTATCTCGGTATCGATGAATAATCACCCTGTGGAAATTAACATGGGGATGAGTGGACTAGAATAGCTAGCTAGTTACACATTTTCAACGTTATTGAGGGTCAGATTTTGCATTGAAAGCAGTTTAGCTGGCATTCCTACAAGAGTTAATTTTTGTCAGGTGGGTCATTGCACTTGCTTTTAACACAATTTAAGCTTTTGTACCGCATTATTATTTTTCCCCAAGTACCTGAAATGTGCCCAACTATGCTTCAAGATATAAGACACTGACGCTATGGCGCCGCGCTACAACGGTTTACAACCTCGACAATTGAATTGATGTGATGTTTGTTGTGATGATTGTTACCTAACTTGGTGCGACACACTAGCGTGTGTCTAGATTTATTAGGATTGAATATTAGTACCTCTACTATATTCTCTAATACGTACCGAATCTATTTCACAATTTGTATTTACCATGCGAACAATAAATTCATCACGAGAGGTGAACGAATCCTTTATTTATTGTCGGTTTTTACTGCTGCCAATTCTCACCTTTCGCGGTTTTTTTTTTTTTTGTAGTAATGATACATTTGTACTTCCTAGGAGATATACGTATTTGTACCTCTCCTTACATGACTATACTTTTTGCTGTTTTTATTGTTCAAAAGTCATACGATATACCCCACACCGTATCAGTTTTAAACAATGGTTTGGGTGATAGGTTGATTCCGAATTGATTTTTATTGAGGGCCCTGGCCCGTAGCCGTATTCCCCAACTCTGTAAAGAAAATACAATGTGATTAAAGTACAATAACATGTCAACTGCAACTTCCTACGACCACAAAATCACCTCACAGTTGGTTCCGTATTACTTCTTAAACAGTGATCCATCTGATAAGTTAATTTCGGGTCAAAGGGTTTTAGCGAGCGTTAACCGCACCCGGTTAATTTTGTACGAGTTTTAAACAATCATGGTCCATCTGATAAGTTGATTTCGTATGAGTTTTAACTAACTGGCAGTTTTCATGGCATAAACCAAATGTTATTGTCGCGCTTCAGGACAGGTTGTGTTATGCTCCAGGCTTTTGCATTTCAACTGGGTTATAGCCGTTAACCTGTTTGTAGGTGTAGCAGTCCATATGAAACTGTGGAGCATTTCCTACTGAAATGCCCTCTTTATAGGCTGTGCAAAGGGCAGTCCGTCCGTGGCGAGTGGCTCGTAAGGATTTGCAGCGGCTGTTTTATGTCTGGCCACCGCATTCAGGTACCTGCACCTATAATGTCTTGAGAGTTATGGTTGCCTTCTGCTATAATGCAGTAAGATTTGTGTTGTGAGCTTGTCGTTGTGAAGAAGCATTGTTAGTTACTTCTGTATTTTCTTGTTTTATTGATCTGTTAATTTGTTGTTTGCTGTATGACGGGGTAGATAACCGATTTTGGTTACAGCTTGGTAATAAATACAATAAAGTACAAGTGTTTTTTAAATAAACCTATCTACCCAAGTTAACTTATAATAAAAAGCATTGTTACAAGTCTCTGCAATACCAGCTCTTCTCACATCGTTCGCTCGGCAATTCAATGCATACGTATAGTAAGTAGCCTTGAATGATACTAAATACTTACGTTTGAAAATTGGCCCGTAAATTCAGGTGCAGATTTTGCGTTGTCATGAAAGTCTAACCCGAGGCATGTTGCTAAAACAAAAGTAAAAGTATACTTAATGTCAAAACACATCACTTTTAGAAAACTAATTTTGTAAAGACAATAAATTTCAAGACACTTGACGTCAGAACACAATCATCAGAATGCTTGTCTTAACACTTCAGTACGAGTTCAAAAGTATTTTACTTTACTACTACTTAAACTAAATACTAATACTAAATTAAACTGTTTAGTATAAATTATGCAGATGAAGTCCTCACTTCATCCTCACCATTCATCCTGTCCTTTTCGTGTTTTAATCGCATGAATTGCTTTTGAAGAATACGAAATTCTGAAGACATGATATCCTGTTCTTCAAATTGGTGTGTAGCATTATCTTCAATTTCGTCTTAATGTTTGTATCACAACACATGAACCCAACGAGACACATGTTTTTGCGAATATTTAAACTGCACAATCTGTTTGTTTCAAGAATATTCTGAACTATAGGCTACAAACGTCACATCAATTCAATTGTAGGTCTATAAAATGTAGGCCTATACTATTGAGCTGCCTATAGTTTTATTAGCATATGGAACAAAAACATTTGTTCAATCTAATGAAGGCTTGCTATGTGCATCCCTTGAATTACTTGTGCGGATCTCCACCTGCACTTGATGGGAACGTTTTGTAACTGTGTTGTAGCAAACTGCGTGTTGTCAGGTCGATACGTGTAGTATTACAATTCCGTCGTAGCCACCTTCCAAACTATTGCAGCAGTTATTGACCAATTTCACGCCTGCCATCCAGACAGAGATAGGCCATGTTACAATACAGTAAATAATATGTTGCGGAAATGAAAGGCAACAGGGTCTGTGGCAGACGACTGGGAGCATGTGGTAGTCCATCACGTTCGGCTACAGATGAAGAAAGTATGCTTGCCGTAATTGCGTCTATCGAAGCAATCCCTCGAACATAACAACAAAACCTTTCCCCGCATCTTAATACCAACCAAACAGCCATACATAGAATCCTTAAGGAACAGGGGTACCATGGATACAAACCCGCCACTCCATGACACCTTGATGAGGAGAACTACGACAGAAGACTACAATTTGCACAATGAGCTATTGAAACCATTGATGGTGATGCCACATTCTACGCCGTCTGGCAATTACTGACGAGGCCCATATTTCATTACACGTGTTACCTAACAAACAGAACACACGTGAATGCAGCATCACAAATCCACATAACATAATTGAGGAACACCAACAACATAATCGGTTCACGGTGATAAGACCATTATTCATTGATGGACCACTAAATGCTGAATGGTATTTACATCTGCTCCAAGACGAGATTCAACCATCCATCGAAGAGAAGTGCCGCTTGCCCATCTTGATACCGTATAGTATCAGCACCCCTCCACTTTGGACGCAATGTACGAGAGTGGTTGTATCAGACCTTTGTTGGCAGGTGGATTGGGAGGAGAGGAGCAGTAGAATGGCCACCCAGAAGTCCTGATCTAACCCTTCCTTACTTCTTCCTATGCGGACATCTGAGGAACAGGCTAGGCACAGCACTACATCACCCGGTGACCGTTCAGGAGGTAAGGCAATGTATTGTGAGATCTGTCAAACAATTACACTGGATATGATTGAGGGAGTTTGGCGAAATCTTGATCAAATGCCATTCCATTGCAGCACAAGGCGGATACTTCGAAAATGTAGTGTTGAATTAAGGTGGATGTGGCTTACTTTCATTCCGAACCAGGAAATGTTATTTCCGACATCCGAGGAATGTTGGCGTCCAATCTGGCAGTTTTGTTTATTAGGCTAGCTTAAGTGAGTTACATTGCACTACAGATGCACTATACGGTTGAAAATATAAACGTATTTCAAACCTTTTTAGTTACGTGCTCAAACCCTTACGTTCAGGATATTCATTAAATTTGACTAAATTGTTTGGAGGTTTGCAAGGTTTTAGATTTGGCAATTCAAATGCACTGAATATGGTTGAAAGTATCACAGCATTTCATAACGTTTCAGTTACGGGTTCACACCCTGAGTTCAGGAAATTCATTGAATTTGACTAAATTGTTTAGAGGTTTGCAAGGTTTTCGGTTTGGCAATCCAAATGCACTGCAATACATGAATACGGTTGCAGATTTTAACGAATTTCAAACCTTTTCGGTTACTAGGTTCAAATCCTGGTTTCACAATAAAATGTTGCAGAAAGTTAATGAGGCGCGATATTAGATGATCTCACCTATGTTTGTAGCTTGGGTACAGTAGGGGCCGTGCTATACCTGATGAGCACATTTCATTTCCTGGGAGGGGGTGGTAGGAACTACTACCCCAATCATTTATGACAGGCTTTCCACTGGTATAATAACCATAAGGTGCACTGTACAAAACTTGGAGTGATCGTGAGAACATTATCATTTTATAGGTGTATGTCTTATAGGCCTATTTTTCAGTACTTTATGAACCAACCACCCTGTATAGTTATATATATAGTTAATACGTGTGTGTGTGTATTGTGTGTGTGTATATACATATATATATGTATGTAATAGTTATTGGTGAAAATTGAGCGGTTATCGATTTTTAACCCACGGCTGGGATGATTTGCCTGGCGAGACTATGCAAATATGTCGAGGGGCGGAGCCCCGAGACAGAGTTGTGTAGACGGTCCAGGCAAATCATCCCAGCCGTGGGTTAATAATCGATAACCGCTCGATTCTCACCAATCATCATTTTATACCACGATTGGGATGACGAGCTAACTCCTATTTAATTAAAACATGTTTGTGTTTGTGTTTTGTGAAAATTCCTTCAAGAAATGCGGAATGAAGGTCTTCCCATTTTAGTTTATGGAGAGGGAAGTAGGTGATAGACGGACGAGTCCTTTGGTTCAAATTTGTGGAGGAAGGGGTGGGGGTGGGAGTTAGAAAGACGCGTGGTTGGGAAGTGCTCACGTTGCAAGATTGCTCGTGTTTTCGAATCCGCCCAGGTGAGAAAAAGGCGATATGTGAGGCGGCAGGGCTAAAATGACATTCAGGAAAGGTAAGTAATTCATTTTGTGCAAGTGTAGTTTGAGAATTGTTTCAAAATTGCGGTAATAGACTAATAGGTGTATCCGTATGAGTGAAGATTATTCCATTTTAGTTTATGGAGGTGGAGGGAGGGGGTGAGTTATACAGAGTTAATAAACCTAGTTATGGGCCAGACATGTGAGAGTTAACAGGGATCAGATTTCATTTGAGATATAGTTTAGTAATACCCTTTGTACGTATTTATTGCGTTACGTTTTTGCACGCTGTATTTGGTTGTTGGTGTGTGCATTCCCGGTCGCGTGATCCCGAAGTGTAAAAAGTGTGGGTTATCGGCAAAAGTGTGGGGTAACTTGATAACCCACACTTTTTGCGATGACGCACACTTCCGGTCATGGGTTAACGGGATTTGACCTACGGAAATTTAGCATGGCGTTGAGTTAGCGTTACGTCACAGCCGTGGTATAATTTCTCATAGTCATAGTGAACTAACCCTGATAAGGACTGAATTGTATTTCTAAATCAAGATTAATTTTCTTACAACGAATATTTTTTTATCGTTTCATTTCAATAAAATAGGTGTTTTTTTTTTAATTCGTAATTTGAGTGTGGCACAGGAGAAAGTGCTTTAATAAAGTACTCTTGATTGCGGCTATTGCTATTTATTTACTGTGACACACAGTACTGTTCTTTTTTGACGTGCACCCAACGTTAACCAAACACACCACAAGGAGAGAGAGAGAGAGAGAAACAATTTTGCTAGGTAAATCCCATCCCATTTTTTTGCATGCCACAATCGCCGTGAGCATGAGACATCACAAGGCCCTTCTCTTCCCGGAAATGCCAAGGGTGCTGACGTCGGACTCAAACGATTAGGCCACCATGCTCCGTTCTGCGACACACTGTTGGCAATGCTGTTTTGCGGAAATCGTGAAAACTTATTTATTTCCGTGATAGACGTGTAATGACAAAACGAGAAAGTTATGCAATCTTTAACGTGAGAGGTGAGGGTTACAACGTTTTCACACCGTAAGTACACATTTTAATCACGGACGGAAAGCCAATGGGCTCGAGATGAGTTAAATAAATACGGATGCAAACCTATTTTCGTTGCCTTTGGACTTATATGTCAGACTGCCTGAGCGGGGAATCGAACCCACGACCTTTGAAATCAAAGGCCAAGGTCCTACCGCTGAGCCGCATTCAGCGGCAGGATCTCGACCTTTGATTTCAAAGGTCGTGGGTTGGATTCCCCGCTCAGGCAGTTTGACATCTAAGTCCAAAGGCAACGAAAATAGGTTTGCATCCGTATTTATTTATACATTTTAAAGTGAGAGTTGATGGTTACAAAGTTTTCATACCATAAGTATACATTTTAAGTGATAGTTGATGTTTGTAAGTTTGCAACATTTCACTCCGAAGTATACATTTAATTGAAATTTTAAAGGCGATCGACTGATTCTGTGGATATTTATAAGTGATTGTAAAGTTTGATATCGGTAAATAACTAATTCACCACTTGCAAGGCGTTTGACAGTGAAAAAATTCTACTACTAAAAATTATTTTTCGAATTTGAATATGCGATTTGCGAGTATAAGGTGAACTCCGTCTTTTTTATAAAAAAAAAAAATACAAAATAAATAATAAATAAATAAATAAATATTACTATTGTTATTTTACCTTTTGTGATTGCAAAACTGTTTCCCAAGCAGTGTAAGTAATTTTCCTCTCCCCCTGTGTAGAAACCCAAAAAAGTGTCAAACCCTCGAGCTGTGGGAATGTATGAGACGTTGCAAAAACCTAAATGCCACCTGCAATACAAACATGAATGTGGATGAACGCATAATTTTCGGAAAGTTGCTCACAGTTGATATTTGAACATCTGCAGGTACGATGACTGCTTGAAAACAAACAACCCACGATCCCACGACCTGCTTTATATCCGGTAAATATTTTCATTCGTTTATCCAAGGTGTGTTGTGGCTTCAGTAATTTCTTCGCTGGCAAATCAATGTAAAACATGGCTGGGTGTAGATGAGCTGGTATTTTGCTTTTTGGAAAGGATCGCAACTGCCGACAGTCTGCAGAGGACTGGAGAGGAAAGCATCACAACCATATTAGTCGGAGGATTCGGCTTCAAGCCTGGCCTCATTCCTCCTCCCCCCCCCCCACTCCGCTCCCAATGATTTGGGAAAGATAAGGGCCTTGTAAATAGGCTCCTTATCATGTCAATAGTAGCGTATATCGTTGTAAATGTCGGAAATACTATAAGCCATAATGGTGAAAATCAGCACTAGAAACAAAGTACACAAGCACTAAACCACATTTGTGTACTTTCGTTTCACGTTAGTGACGTGAACCACATTCGAAGTGGTAAACCAGGGATTTTGTATGGCTTGTTTCCAAGTTACCTTCATAGCTCGTATAAGATCCCCCCACTTTCCGGCAAAGAAATTGTCCTCTTCAACCGAGGGAAAACAATGTGATTTTAAACTCAACCACATGGCAGACATAAAATGCGCAAGTTTATAAAATGTGCAGCGGAAACACACACGTTTGCCCATTTTATTTAAGAAGAATTCCAATATTTTCGTTTTATTTTCACAGATGTCGAAAATTTGTACGGAAAAATTACTTGCAGTCAATATTTTTACTAAAAAATTGTTCATCCTGATAGATTTTGCTTAAGAACATCATTTTTCGTGTTTCTTCAGCAACTAAATGATTTTTTTTTTGTAAACTCATAAATTCACAAATTATAACGCAATTTTTGTACCACCCAACAATTACCAGCTCAGTTACGGTCACGGGGTTCAAGGTTCATTGCCACCGACTAGGTGAGTAATTCACTGGTTCGAATCCAAGCCATGCCAGAAGCGTATCAACCTGCTTTAATGCGCCGTATTACTGTACTTTTAGGGGTTTTTTTTCCCCACTTGATTCGGCAACTTGTGTAAAGATCGAAAAATGAAAAAATTTCAGTGAGGTTTCAAAACCTATTTTTAGAATTTCGCCAACTTCGATCCTGTACGTAAACATTTACGTAAAACAATCCATGGTTTGTTTATTTTAGAATATATTTTAGGAAAAATCTTTTTTAATAACAATAACGAATGCATGACAGAATACATATTAAGGAAAATTGAAAATTAGCCAATAGCGAAAATCATACACTAGAAATAACGTAGTTCAGTAAGCCACCTTTATGCACTTACGTTTCGTCGGAGTGGCATGACCCGGATTCCCAGTTCGCCCCCAGATCACATAAGTGCATAAAGTGGCTTACTGAATTATGTTATTTCTAGTGTATGATTTTCGCTATTGGCTTATTTTCAATTTTCCTTAATATTATTTCCAGCGATTTATGTCTATTTACGTCTATTTATTAAGAATACATATTATCAGCAGCATATAAAGTACCATAAGAACGAGAAGTAGCGAACCCGTAAATATACCAAATACTCTCTCGTTTACGGGTCACGTGATCATCTCAAACGTGGTCACTGCATTTAAGATATAAATTTATCCAGGATCAAGACTCCAGTATAAATAATTATTCCCCTTAGATCCATAATGCACCAACCAGTTAGTCGACTCATCTATTTTTACAAGAAGTAACAATTTTATAAGTTCCTTCTACGGTAGAATAATTTTTTTTTGTAGTACAGCAACGCGCCGAGTGAATCTCTGTTGCCGTCATACACTATGTCAAAGCCTCACTAATACTGTCCTCTCATCCTCATTACTGCAAACGAACTCTATGTTCTCTTGATATTACCGAACTAACCATTGAAGCAAATTGTCTGCGGTTTATCTATTAGATTAAAAGATCTACACACAAATGCCCATAAGTTCAGAGGATGGTACGGGTTACTGTTTTTTTTTTATAGTGACTCGAATTATAAAATACCGGTGAGTCATTGACTCGCTTTGATCCGAAATTGACTACAGTAAATAATTAAACCCTAAAACGTGTTTTATACTGGAAAAGTGACACACCGACTCTACGACTCTTTTTAACAATGCGGAACGTGCAGACGACTGCAAATTTAAGGGAAAGGGAGATTTTGTATGCTTTGTATTGTAACACAAATTTAAACAAGCACCAGTCGCACTGGTCTTCTGTACAGTTCCTCCACTTCTAATGTTGAGGTGCACAGCTCTATCACTACAACAGCTATCTCTATTATACTAATCTAAAAGCAGTAACCATCACAATTGCCGGTTAAAAATGTGTTAGCTTTTAAGCCTATTTTACACTTTAGGCGTAATTGTCAGCTTTTAGGCCTAATTTTAACCAGCAGATTTAATTTCGTAAGTAGCAGCTAACGGAGATTTGGATTGTATAGTAACCATATTCATTTTTGCAAGACGGTACGCCTTCGGGCGCTAAGTTACAATGTTAACAACGTAACGCGCAACGTAGCCTATATAGATCAGTGGTAGTAGGGAAGTGGTGAGAGAGACGCTGTTGATGAAGGCAACAGCGGCTCGTAGCAACTTGACGTTGCCTTGGTAACGTGATTTTAGGCCTAATTTTTATTTTTAGGCCTAATTTTATTTAATGCAGTTTTAAGTAGCAGATAGGGTCTAGAGGAGGATTTGGTTCGACGGTAAGCCTATAGAGCTGTACACAACGTAGTATGATTGTATATAACTCTATGCTGGAGCCTTAATGGGTTAGCTGCAAGGGGCACTGCAGAGAGAAACAGAAGGGCGTCATACTGAAGCCGATGCTGTCAAGAGTGATTTCTTAGACCTAAAACGCGCGATTTTTGTTGTTGGAGAAAACAACATTATTTTAAGCCTAAGAAATCCGCTCTTCAATTGTTTTTCCCCCACCATTGTTATGTTAGTGCACCTTGTAGTTATGCCCTCCAAAACCCATACTGGTGCCAATATGGCGGCAAATGTCACTGCTCTATAGGGCAGTGACACGACGTAGCATTATTGTGTATAACTCTATGGTGGAGCCAGTAACTGGGTTAGCTACAAGGAGCACTGGAGGGAAAAAGGAAGATCGTCTTAGTGAAGCCAATGCTGTTAGACTGGATTTCTTAAGCCTATAACGCGCGATTTTTGTTGTTGGAGAAAAAACGTTCAAGCCTAAGAAACCGCTCTCAAAGCACTGTCTTGACTAGAAGTGCCGTTTTTTCCCTTACATTTTAATCTAGTGCACCTTGTAGCTATTACCTCCAAATGGTGTCTCGTAGCCAATGTGACGTCACTTGACGCTGCTCTATAGGGTAGTGACACGACGTAGTATTATTGTGTATAACTCTATGGTGGAGCCAGTAACTGGGTTAGCTGCAAGGAGCACTGGAGGGAGAAAGGAAGATCGTCTTATTGAAGCCAATGCTATTAGACTGGATTTCTTAAGCCAATTACGCGCGATTTTTGTTGTTGGAGAAAACAACGTTCTTTTAACCCTAAGAAAGCCGCTCTCAAAGCACTGCCTTGACTAGAAGTGCCGTTTTTTCCCTTACATTTTAATCTAGTGCACCTTGTGGCTAATCACTTAACTCTGCTTTATTCATTCATGCAACGATGCGACGAGACTATTTTAAACGTAGCTAAAATCCATTTGTTTTTATTGCGTGTTATCTTAGGATTTTAATTCGACGATCAAATGTTATCATTTAATTTAGTTACGTCGAAGAAGACTATTAGCTATAAAGAAGTAACGATGTTTTAATTTGCCATGTTGTTTAACTAATTTCTCACACTGAATCTAACGTTGTGAACTGTCGTCCTCTCTATCTGGTACCGTTGTGAAGCTGAAAAAGGCGACGGACCGACAGAGTCGTTTCAATAGTCTTCTCAGCCGGTACGGCTGCACGGAAGACTAAAAGTAGTATTCCCTATAATTCCACCCTCATCGGCATATCTCCAAAATCTACTACACTAGAAGTTGCGCAGCTTAGATCACAGTAATTGAGTGTATACAGTATTAATTGGTTCCAAAATAAAATTTATTTTTGGAAGGTTCGAGGGGGAGATCGTCAGGCTAGTTAGGGGGGAGCCTGACCATTGGTACTTGCAATGTGAACAGTTACAGTCATTTCCGGGTCGGTGGTAACTCCAAGTCACAGGCAGGTCTGGCTTTTTTACTCACTCAATGACCACCACAGAATTGTGACCCAAGTGACCCAAACAATCCAGTGATCCGATGGCCCGTACCAACTCTGCCCGAAATCCCAAACAAAGAAGAAGGTAAGCAGCAATTCTGATTCCGCAAATTTCCATAGAATAAAGCCGGGAACCGGGAAGAATGGTAAGCAAGACTCAAAACAATTTTCAGATTGAGTCAGATTAAGAGAATTATCTAACAATTATCCTACGCACTCCTTCCAACAATTTATTTAATTCCACTCACTTTCCGAATCCGTGAGTAGCATACCCAGCTTCTTTGAGTTTTTCTGGAAGTAATTTGTAGCGTAAAGGAAGACCAATTGGCTCTTGGTTTTGAATGACACCCCTCTGTAAATAAAAAGATATCCAAGCCAGCATATAAATCAGGTTGTTACACTACATGAAATAATACAAATGGACCATTGCTGCGTACCAACTATTTAAAGGACCTACCCCAAAACGAAATGTGTACACCGTGGAGTTTAGTTATCAAAAGGAAAAAATTACAAAGCCCGCCATAAAAAAATCAATTTAGGGACTAACTACTGCCTGAGGGTAAGTTTATAGCTCATCCTAAGAAGATTTTGAATAAGTGTTCTATATAGGATCTGCCTAAAACTTTCCAAAAATAGACACAAATCCATAACTATTATTAAATGAAAACAAAATTAAACTTACTTGCAACCCTACACTTTGAGCGTAATAACCAGTCATTAAGCTGGTGCGGGACCTGCAACAACAACAAAGTGTTTCTTGTTATTGATCATGAGGTCAGAAATGAATTTAAATATATTCCATATACTACATCTGACAAGGCATCACGTGATGTTTGTTTTGTTGACTCCAAATTTAATTCAGCAATATGTTGACAAGAGTCATTTGGTGGCATTCTAACTTAAGTTGGGCGACATTAAAATTTGAAGTGGGAAATAGTAATCATCACACTCACACAAAAGGCATTGGACTATTAAACAGCCGTAAAGGCTGTTTGGCCGAATTCTATTAATAGACATGTATGACAATACCGCGGTCGTTGTATCAACACATCTCAGGTGATTTTCAAGAGTTTTAGAAACGATTTGTTCTCATATTTGAGAAATCAAAAACCCGAAAAACTCGTGACTAGTTTTGTTGATCTGCGAACTTAAATGTTCAAATAGGGCGTAGAACGACGTGGAAAGTTTGAACTCAATCGTATAACAGGTTCAAAATTATCGTGGATACACCAGGCGACAGAATGTCTGACAGACAGGCAGATACTAGCAACAAATAAATTATAAGCACAGGACAGTTTTGCCGACACTCTAATTAAATACGGATGCAAGTCTTTTCCGTCCTGTTTATAACCATGTACACTCACGCTGAATCTGCTACTTTCCACTTTTACAGCGACTAGTGAAATATCGTTCCCAAAATGGCTTCCTCAGCAAAAAAAAATAGAACGTTTCGCGCGTCCACTGATCTTGAGAGGAGAAGTTGTGACAAACTTGGCAACAGGATTGCCAATTCCTGAAGACACCATAATAGAATAGAATAGAATATAGTAGACGGCGCCGAGCCAAAGCTAAAACGATGGCGCCCACCCCCCCCCACGTGAAACCAAAAAAAAGAAAAACAGAGGAAAACACTTTAAGAACGCTTGTCAAAACGTGCTTGTCAAAACGTTGAAAGAGTTCAGACTGGTGGCAGCCATGACGTAAGGTGATAGAGAATTCCAAAGGGGCACGAATCTTTCGGAGAAAAAGCGATGCCTGGTGTTTAGCTTAGAATGGTTGCCAATGAGCCTTAGGTTGTGACCCCTGGTGTTGGAAAGAGCGAAACAGAAAAAATCGGCAGGCATGACGTCAATGAGCCGGTTAAGAATTTGGAAAGTAAGTATGACGTCTCCACGGCTCTGCCGAGAAACAGCCGAAGGTAGGTGGAGGTGGTTAAGGCGGTTCTGGTAAGGTAGGTTACATAGAGGTCTACAGAGCTTAGTTAGACGCCGCTGGCAGGCTTCAATGCGGGAAAAGAAAGAGTCATAACAAGGTCTTGCAACTTGGGAACAATACTCAAGGACAGGTCAGAGAAAGGTTTTTCAAAGGGTAATAATGAGAATACCTAGTTAAAAATTTATCAGGGACACTGCTTCACGTGCCAGAACAATTTTTTCTTCTTAAAGGGTTATATCTGGGCAGTTACCACCGCGAGATAGAATAGGTCATGGGTCTCCAGGTCACTTGAATCCTTTATTGTATGGGTCATGGGTCAATATGCCCCATACCAGGTTTTTACCCACAGCCTCTCTGATCCTTACTAGCCTACTAGCCCAGGGCCGGATTCAGGGGGATGCTTTGAGTGCTGAAGTGCCGGGCAACAGGCTGAAAAAGGGCCTCATGGTCATAAGAAAAATAAAATAAGACACTATCTTAAATAAAAAAAGTTTTTACTTTTACTGTAAAATAGTAAAAAGAATTATTGTGTTTCTCTTTTTTTGGTGGGCCCGGGGAGCCCAATAAATCTTAAGAACGAAGCCTTTCCGCCTGCCTTATAACAGCCACGCGTAGATCGCCTATGATGTTACCATCGTCAAGGTCAACTGAAATAGTAGCTGCGTTCCTCGCAGCGAGGAACGCAGCTGCTATCCATTCGGCAACACTGTCTCGGGAACATCTAGCAAACTGGGATCCATGTAACATGTCCATTGATCAGCTTTTCCCTCGGAAATTCCATTCTACATCCCACAACCACCCTGCCACTCCTTTCTCATGTTGTTTCCGGCCTTTTTTGTTTTTTTGGTCTCGAACCCGCATGTCGGGCAGCAAGGCGTGGGCTTGTCCGCCGTGCTCCCTAATTTCCGATGCCAAACACCATGTTCGCAACAACGGCACGCGGCTTTATCGAAAGCCACTCAATTGATGATCCCTTGCAGTGTCTGGCAATCTGAGGCCCATTGCCCTTCACGACCGGTTGCTGTTTCCGCGTGGTGCAATCACATCCTGCTATCCCGCACCCAGATGCGGGTTCCGCGGGTGTTGCACAATATTGCACAACGTTGCGTCATGTGGCAACTACTTCTCGATCTTGCATACATTTGAGCAGAAGCGATGTGCAGTGGTCACGCGTGGCCGTATATAATGGCCTACCCGCCGCATGTGAAGCATTTCTTCGACCAGAAGCGGGCAAACAGGATGATGGCTGCAGAGGCGCCGATGGACGACTTTCCCAGCTACGCCGTAGTAGAGAAGTCTAGGGCCGGCAAGAATCGGAGGCAACTTCATCGGGTTTGGACGGAAGAGCTGAGCGAGTACCAGGACAAGAAAGGTTTCTCCGGACCTCCAATGGGCTACATTGGCAGATGCAACAAGAAGAGCAAGGAGTTGGATTTTTTCATGGAATTATTCGGGGAGACTGCAGATTTCATCATAAGGAGGACCAACCAATTCATGGACGACAGGGCCAGCAATGCCAGACGCAGCACACGGAACGTCACGTCAGCCAACACACCAGGACCAAAAGGCAATGCAGGGACTTCGACTCAAGGGGAGCCACGTCCATCACCACCCCACATCACTTACTGCCAGTTTTTGCCACTCACTGGAATTCCGACTGAACCACAGCTGGGAATACCACAACCAGACGTCCACATGGAAGAAGCCGGGTCAAGCCAAGCACAGCCGCCAATGCCAGAAACAGATGTCGCCGAGGAGGAGGAGGACGAATCAGACTACCCATATTACTGCGAGGAAAATGAGGACTACTATGAAGGCAGCAGCCAAGAATCAGATGAGGATGAGTTAGATGACGAACTAAAAGAAACCGAGTCAGAGGACGATGCCGACGCCTGCCTTACGACGTCTAGCAGTGAGGAGGAAGCAGCAAGGCCAGACAGTCCATCACGACCGCTAAGGCCAGAAAGCCCACCACGACCTCGAACCTTAACAGAAACCTCTACTCCCATGCCAAGGCAATCATCAGAAGCGACGTTGCCCACATATGAGCCCGGTTGGTCGGTCCTACTACGTCCCACACCAGCAGAGGCGGTCTCGTCGTCCAGCCAAAATACCAAGCCAAAAGCCAAAGTCGCAACATCGCAGGCGCGGCCATTTATGAGACGAACCAAAAGAGGAATCGTTCCCTTCCCTCGGGGTCTTTCAGGTAGATTCGTTTCGTCAGATGAGGAGGAAGAAAGAGCCACCACAACGACAGCCAACGTAGTCGAGCCACCACCCCCACAATCACCGCCACCGTCACTGGAACCGAGTAAACTAGAAGCCATGAAACGACGCTGGCGAGTCGTACTGTACGACAAGATCTACAGAAGTAATATGTTACCCGAGCCACCCGAGCAAAAAAGGACACGATTATTGCCTCCTCGAAGTTGCTACCTCCAGGAGATGCGCCACGCCAGGATAACCCAATATGTCAATGACCGTTTCAGCCAACAACAGTCTCAGCCAAGCGCTCCACCAGTACAATCCCCAGAAGACTCGAGAACAAAACCCCCAGAAGATCTGAGCACAGGACGGTTGGTGCTAGAGCAGATGTGTGCAGAGGTGGACAAGACACTCAGGAGCCAGTCAGAGTCCTCGTCGTCAACGTCGCCGATCCAGCCAGCGCAAATCCAAAGGGAAGAAGCAGGGGCTAACTCTAGCCAAGAGCCAGCTGCCAAGGAGACACCTTCAACGGTCGTATCGTCGCAACTCCCTCAGCCAGGGGAACAAGCAGAGGCCACTTCCAACTCCAACTCCAGCCAAGACCCAGCAGTAACGACAACCACGCAAGCCTGCCAAACATCGCCGAAACGGAAGAAACCACATCCCACTCCCGCTTGGGTACCATTGACGAAAGACGAGTTGCTGGCTTTCATCGGAATACTGATAATCATGGGTTACAACGACTTGCCGGAGATGGCGCAGTATTGGTCCACGTCCCCAGACCTGGGAAACCACTCCATCAGATCGACCATGACCAGAACAAGGTTCAATCAAATTTGGAACAACTTTCGGCTGTCCGAAGAACCGTCTTTCACTGGTACCGATCCCCAGACTGCATCGCCCACGACCAGGCAAGCCATGGAAGAGCAGAAGGCCAAGGAGGACATGGACGCAATAATGAAGGTTCGACCGATGATGGAGGCTATCAACCAGGCATTCCGCAAGTGCAGGAACCCCGGATCAGTTCTCTGCATAGACGAGTCAATGACTGCATACACTGGAAGATCCAAGATCAAGGTATACCAGCCCAAGAAGCCCATCAAGGTCGGCTTTGAACACTTCACTCTCTGCGACCCGTTCGACGGTTACATACTCAACGACGAGGCACACATTGGAAAGAAGCGCCACATGGCCATTGACCCCGCCCAAGACCCCGCTAAGGAACTCGAGAACAACAAGATGGCTCACACAACGATCTACACCGCGCGCCACTACCTCAACCAGGGTTACACCATCGTCTGTGACAACCGCTTCACTTCGGCACTGCTGTTTCAGGTCCTCTACACCAAGCTAGGAACCTTCGGATGCGGGAGCCTACGCGCCAATGCTGCCGGAATGCCATACGAGTTCACGGAGGAGTTGCGCAAATTCAAGAAAGAGCACGAACGTGGTGACAGTATCCTGCGTCAGAGCGGCCGGCTACTGCTGAGCATCTGGTGTGACACCAAGGCCGTCCCTCTACTCAGCACCCACGTGGATCCCTTGGCCGGAAAATGTACCGTCGGAAGACTCATCGGGGGCCAGAAACACCTAGTCACTTGTCCACCGGCAGCCATGACTTACACGGAGACCATGAATGGCGTGGACATGGCCAATCACCTCATCTCCTCGTTCTATGTCGGCAGGAGGTCGATTAGATGGCACCGCTACCTTTTCTTCCAAAAGCTCAACCAGATTCTCGTCAATGCCAGGCTCAACATGGTCATGGTCTGCGGCCTCAATAGGGCTGGCAAACGCTCCCAGTTGACTTACCGAAGATCGCTGGCCAACCAACTCATCAACCGAGTACGCAAGACACGCCTCATAAGACTTCCAGCCATTTTGGGTACCAGTCATCGCCACGAAAAGAGTACGAGGAGCCGCAGATGCCAGGTGTGCAGGAAGTACAGACAGGAACGGCACGAGACCATCTGGTGGTGCGCAACTTGTCGCACGAACGTGTGCACGGACGAAAGCTCGAGAAGAAGGCACGGTGGACGAACTTGTTGGCAGCTGCATCAAGATCGCCTGGATCTCGATTTTTAGGCTGAATTTTCATTGAACTTGTATAGCTTTGTACAGCCAACGCCGAATAAACCTTGTAACCTTTGTTCAGAATTATGTTTTCCCTTTGCCTAACTGTGACTTTGACTTTTCAGGAAAAGACTAAAAGCCCCAAACCTCACTGACACTGGACCCGGTATTCGTCGTGGCTTCAGGTACTCAATCCGAGCCTGAAACCGCGACGAATGCCAGGTCTCAGGTGACGGCGGGGTGTGGGGTTTTCTTTGGGTGGAACTTAGCCAAATTCTCTGGGTATTGCGATGTTAACCGTCACCATATTGGGTAATGAAAAAAGGTCAGAAAAAAAGCCAAACCCTGCCTCATTGCAGAGTCTGGCAAGACTTGGACTTAGCCAAATTCTCTGGGTATTGCGATGTTAACCGTCACCATAAGGGTTAAAAAAAAAGCCAAACTCCACCATTGGGGAGCTTGGCTAGTATGCGGGTCTCTTTTGATTTAGGGATGGTCGAGACCAAGTCCATCCCCTCAGTACAAAGTCCCATTTTTTGGACTTAGCCACATGCCAAGTCATCATCCAAGTCATCATCCAGTAAGGGTCATCCTCAGGCTTGTAAGTAGTGGTCTCTGCCCCACCACCACACCCTCATGATCCACAGTCATCGATCGCCTAACCTTCGAGACCAGAAGGAAAGACGGGCCTCAGGTGGATCACTACACTAAGGAACTCGTCGAAAAACACGAACGTCCCAATGTTCGACGCCTAGCCACCTCGTCAGCTAGCTAGTTCATGAATGTCTCGTCAAACACCCACTTTAGTATAGCACTGGCAACGCTCGAAACGACTGCCTTTCAACAAGTTCCAACCAGTCTTTGCTGCAGGTCCAATAGCTCAGCTACAGTTCAGAATGGAGTACCACTCGTCACCAAAACGAAGCCACTAGTCCAACTGCTCCGACCAGTTCCAAGAGACCTCTCCGAGCTTAAAGGGCCACCGCCACTATTGCCACTAGGTCCGGCAGCACTCTGGAGATGTACTACAGGACGAACCCACAGCTCACTGCCAAAGCGTTGCCACCAGTCCAAATGGCTCAAACAGCTTAGAACCTTCCAAGCCCGAAGATGAGGCCAGGCTGCTCGTCGCCAAGTCTTTGCTGCTGGTCCAGCGGCTCAACCCAGTTTAGAACGGGGATCTGCCAGCACGAAGGCAAGGGGGATCCGTCGCTCACCACCAAAGCGTCGCCACTAGTCCAACTGCTCCGACCAGCTCAGAGACAGCCCACCCTCAAGGGAACGAGTGCTCACCACCAAGTCTTTGCTACTCGGTCCAACGGCTCAACCCAGCTAGAAAGGCGTCCCAATCATCACCAAGCAAAGCCACTAGTCCAAATAGCTCTAACCTAGTTTAGAACATCGACCCCAACATCGAGGACTTACACAGCTCATCACCAGTCTCGCAATTCGGTCCAGGTTGACTTACGAGGAGTGGGGTCCGCTAGCAGGACCCACAACCAAAGCCACTAGTCCAAACAACTCGTCCAGTTCAGAACAGTGCACCCAAAGGACGACATTGCTCACCGCTCGTCTTGCTTACTCAGTCCAACAGCTGGTTTCGAAAGGCGTGCCGATTTCCACCAAAGCCACTAGTCCAAACAGCTCAACAAGCTTAGAACGAAACGTCGAACCTAAAGGCAAGGGATCCATCCTCACAATACTGGGTGATCGTCGATAGGACAGCTTACGTTTGCACCAGTCTTGCAACTCGGTCCGAAGGGTCGACTCTGGTTTAGAACGGGGATCTGCCGGCACGAAGGCAAGGGGGATCCGTCGCTCACCACCAAAGCATCGCCACCAGTCCAAACAGCTCGACCAGCCTAGAACGTCGGGACCACAGTGCTCATCAGCCAAGTCTTTTGCCACCAGTCCAATGGCTCCACTCCAGATCAGGATGGCAGATCCAAGCCCGAAGGCGAGGGCCCACCAATTCATCACCGAAGTATCGCTACTAGTCCAATGGCTGCAACCAGCTTTGAGCAAATGACCCACACGCCGTCCTCATCAACAAGCCAACCACTTGGCCGATAGCGTCACCGATGCATGGTACAAGGCCAACACCAGCAAATAACAACTCCACATCCAAGTCACAGAAACACCGAAGGGAATCGGGAATTTCTTTCTCGCAACAAACCCGGTATACTACCTGTAACCTACCCGCCGTATAGCCAGTGCGCCCGAGAGACTCCGAAGAATCACGGGACGATCAAAGACCTGACGGAGTAACATAATTGGCAGGCCCCGGGTTCGCTCTTTCACTCAAACAGTCCAAGCCCAGTATACTACCTGTAACCTACCCGCCGTATAGCCAGTGCGCCCGAGAGATTCCGAAGAATCACGGGACGATCAAAGACCTGACGGAGTAACATGATTGGCAGGCCCCGGGCTGGCTTTCACTCACATACTACAAGCCCGGTATACTACCAGAAACCTACCCGCCACATAGCCAGTGAGCCCGAGAGATTCCGAAGAATCACGGGACGATCAAAGACCTGACGGAGTAACATGATTGGCAGGCCCCGGGCTCGCAGTCTTTCACACCCGATTCTCGCACTCGACATCAATGTTCCCTAGACACAGAGCGGCTAAGGCACTCCTATAATCCAAGACACAGAGGCACGAGGCAACGAGTCAGGATCGTCTTCCTACTCAAGCTCAGAACACGGCTCAGCATGCTACCCTTACCTGCCCGCCCGCAGCCCGAAGACCGACGGAGTAAGATTATGGTAGGGCTAAGTCAAAGTTCAAACTTTTTCATAAGCACATCACCAGACTCTTTCGCCCACAGCCAACACATCCTAAACTCAGAAATGCCCAGACGCACACGACTCTGGCATATCAGCTGCCATATTGGCTGGCATAGCAGCTGTCTGGCTGCTCATCGCCAAGTCTTTGCTGCCGGTCCAGCGGCTCAACTTCAGTTCGGAATGGCGTACCACTCGCCACCGAAGCATCGCCACTAGTCCAACTGCTCCGACTAGCTCAGAGACCAATCCAAATCCAAGACACAGAGGCACGAGGCAATCGAGTTAGGATAGTCCACTTACTCAAGCTCAAACACGGCTCAACATGCTACCCATGCATACCCGTCCATAGCCCGAAGACCAACGGAGCAAGCTTACGGTAGGGCCAAGCCGGAACAAACTCTTTCAGCAGCACATCACCAGTCTCTTTCACCCACAGCCAACACATCCTGGACTCAGAAACGCCCAGCTGTCACTTAATAAGCTCAACCCGGGGCACGAACGCACATGGAAGAAGCAAGTTAGGATCGTCTGCATACTCCAGCTTGAACACGACTCAACATGCTACCCTTGCGTACCCGTCCATAGCCCTAAGACCGACGGAGGAAGCTTATGGTAGGGCCAAGCCGCTAAGGTTCAAGCGCTTTCTGCCAGCACATCACCAGACCCATTTGCCCACAGGTCAACGCATCCCAGGGAACAACAAAAAGCAACAACCACTTCGCCCGCCACTCGAGCACTCCCAATCCAAGACGGAGACATGCAAAGCAAGCAAGTTAGGATCGTCCACCTACTCGAGCTCAAACACGGCCCGACATGCTACCCTTGCGTACCCGTCCATAGCCCGAAGACCGACGGAGGAAGCTTACGGTAGGGCCAAGCCGCTAACTCTTTCAGCAGGACTCACCAGATTCACAGGCCTGCAGCAAACATCACGAACCAGTTCCGAGCACAAGAGGGGCAGCTCAGAGACAGCACACCCTCAAGGAGAACGAATGCTCACCACCAAGTCTTGGCTACTCGGTCCAATGGCTCATCCCAGTTTAGAAAGGCGTCCCAATCTTCACCAAGCAAAGCCACTAGTCCAAACAGCTCCAACCTAGTTTAGAACATCGAGCCCAACATCGAGGACTTACACAGCTCGTCACCAGTCTCGCAATTCGGTCCAGGTTGACTTACGAGGAGTGGGGTCCGCTAGCAAGACCCACAACCAAAGCCACAACCAAAGTCCAAACAGCTCGACCAGTTCGGAACAGTGTAGCCAAAGGACGAGAATGATCACCACTCGTCTCGCTTACTCGGTCCAACAGCCGGTTTAGAACGGCGTACCGATCTCAAACCAAAGCCACTAGTCCAAACAGCTCGACAAGCTTAGAACGAAACGTCGTACCTAAGGCAAGGGATCCATCCTCATAAGAAGACTGGGGGATCGTCGATGCAACAGCTTACGTTTGTACC
>JAHWFP010033636.1:0-10843 GCA_023313725.1 Lithobius niger | reverse complement strand
TGAAACGTATGGATCCGTATGGGTGTCTTACTTTTTGAGTAAGCGTCGTAAAGAAGTAAAAGGTGCCTTCTGACAAGGCACGAACGACGAATACATTTAAACCCATACATATTTTAAATTTTCGGAGCTGTAATTTGCTTCTTGTTCATAAAAATGACATATATAAAAGGTTAAAACATAAAAAAAAATGGGACCAGTCCCCACACGAGTTATCAGGGAGCGGCCATGTTAGAATGTAACGTCATATTCCAACATGGCCGCTCCCTGGTAACTTGTGTGTGGAGCTGGTACCATTTTTGAAATTTTAACCTTTCGTATATATCATTTTTGCGAACAAGGAGCAAATTATAGCTCCGAAAATTAAAATGCGTGTGGGTTTAGAGGTATTTGTGAGTTCGTGCCTTGTCAGAGGGCACCTTTTACTTCGTATAGATCCCCTTTATCACTGCAGTGGTGATCTGCTCATTTTCACACCGTGCCATACGTTAAGGTTAATTCCAAATTGGAAGCCAAGTTGGTCGGATATTACAGTATTGCGCACACAAAGGACGCCACCCTCCTACGAGATTCATATTCCCTTTCGAAAAGATTTTTCCCTAATTATTATTTTAAGGCTGAGCGGAGATAATGCAGCGAATGTGGCTTTTGACACGCAATGTAGGTTGACGCCCATGCAGCGTTCCTTCTTAATATCCCGCCCACGCACACCCCGACTTCCGTTAAATTTCGCTCGAACCTCCGTTTGCATGCAAAACTGATAAGAACTAAGGACGAATACAAAGTTGCGCGACGCATCAAAAACCCCTAAAAGAAGAAGGAAAGAAAATCCGTGAAGTGCCGAAAGGAAAATCTAAATTTTAATTATGTTTTAGTTATTTATACTATAAAAATATAAAGTGAGATAAAAATTCGCCGAGTATTCACAATTCGCCCGGGCGTGTTTCCAAAGAAGAAGAAAAATAGTTCTGCCTTTTCATGGTAAACCAAAACTACATAGCGTCGTTGCTGACGTTTCAAAGTATAAAAACCTAAAAGTGCACACATATACACAGTAAAACTCGACGTTTCCGCTCATCTCAGAGCTATTATTAAAAGTAGATAGTAAAAACAAATTAAAAAAAAAAAACACAAGAGCGCCATGAGTCAAGTTGCGAGTAACATTTCCGGAACCAACATTTTATTTCAAATACCGAATTACCGTACCCGTCGTAATCTTGAAACATTGTGTATTTCAGTTCATTCCCGGCTGGTGCTCAACCACATTCGGTAATTATATAGAACAGCGCCTTTTCAAGCTATCGACCTAATTCAACTACCTTTCGATTCCTTTCGTCGTTGTGGTTCAGAAAATCACAACGAAAACTTGCGCAAACGCCTTTTTCTTTTATAAAATAAGTTTTAAAACACGTTACAACGCTATTGACAACCGTGGTTAGGCCGCCAAACGCGCGACGTTGGGAGCGCAACACCAGTATGAAATGCCGTCCGCAGGGGCGAGCTTCGCGCGCACTATTATATACATCGAGAATTTGTCTAATCAGAAATAGTATGACGCAAGCATTTGTGAAACAAGGAACAAATTATGACACTTGGTTGTTTCACAAATGCTTGCGTCATACTATTTCTGATACACAAATTCTCGATGTGTATAATAGTGCGCGCGAAGCGCGCCCCTGCGGACGACGTTTCACACTGGTAAGAAATATCGATATAGAAATCGAACGACAGTATGCATCCATCACAAATCACCGCTTTAGCCATGCCGACGCAAATGACCAAGATAATTTCCGTTTACTAATGTTCTGGTCGAAATCAGGTGTTCTTGTTGCGCTCCCATCGTCGCGCGTTTTGGCGGCCTAACCACGGTTGTCAAAAGCGTTTTAACGTGTTTTAAAATTTTTTTTATAAAAGAAAAAAGCATTTGCGCAGGTTTTCGTTATGATTTTCTGAACCGCAACGACGAAAGGAATCGACAGGTAGTTGAATTATGTCGATAGCTTGAAAAGGCGTTGTTCTATATAATTACCCCACATTCAACCCAACACCAAAATAGGTTTAAAGATTACAGCAAATTACTTTTTTAAATTTCAAGTTGACAAATTCCAACACCAGGGGAGCCTCAGCAAACCCATATAAATACTGGATTACGCTCATAACTGACGCTTCTTTTGTTGCTAGCCACAAAAGCACACATCGAAGTCTCCTCTAGTTTAAATTTTTTTTACGGTTTTATCCGTTTTTAACACGTCCTAGCAAGTTCTGCCTTGTTAAGATGGACATTTTACTTGCAACTTCGACTCGTGGCTTTCTCATGTTATTTGTAATTGTTTTTACTTGCTGCTCTCGATAATGGCGCTGAGATAAGCCGAAACGTCGATTACTAATGTGTATATTTGTGCACTTTCAGGCTTTTACTTTTACGAAGTAAAAGCCTGAAATACAAAATGTTCACTCCTTGATAGAGTAAAAGCCCACAAACAGCAAAATGAAGACACGGAATTTAATTTTCGGCAATTTACTGCTCGTCTTGGTCACAATACAAAACCATATAAACACTTAAAATAAGCAGGTGAAGCCAGAGGTTGTTCTGAACAATCTCTGGTTTCGTCTGCTTATTTTAATTGTATATATGTTTTTTATATTGTGACCAAGACAAGCAGTGAATTGCCGAAAGTTAAAGTCCTTGTCTTCATTCTGCTGTTTGTGGGCTTTAATCTATCAGGGAGTGAACATTTTGTATTGCAACCTACGTCGCTTCCAAAGTAAACTTGTTGCATAAAAGCCTGAAATTGCATACATCTACATCTTCTTCAAGTGCTCTTTCAGTTTAATTCGTTGTTGACGCACCATTAAGCCTCATCCTCCCCCCCCCCCCCCTTTCAACAATTTATTGAACCTGTATTGTGAGATACTAATGCATTACTTCTACATATATGAAATCTATTCGGCGTATTCTTTCTGCCGTGGCCAGGATGATATCTAGCAATGAGAGCCTTTGGATGAACAAGAAATAACACAAGGCAACGTTTCGAATCACAGGTTGGAATCGTTATCAAGCTTTTAAAATATCTGCTACACCTTCGTCAAAAACGCCGAATCTCACATAGAAGTGAATAGTCAACTAATTTTATTAATTTGTTTTAATGTCTTTTATCCTGATGACTGTTCTGGATACGTACGATCTTAGAAGTGCTTTTTTTCATAGCCGATAGAGATTCAATGGATATTTGTTTCTCCCGTTACTATCCTTCTTTCTGCTACCATGTCAAGTTTGGTTCAGATTTACAGCCTTATTCCATAAATCCACAAGTGTGAGTGTGAGAGGGCAAATGTGAGTGCAAACATCTAAGGTAAGGTTCAACAATATTAGTATAACCACAAAAGCTAATATGAGTGTCTAAACATCTGTGGGTATTTCTATCGATGCGCTTTGACCCTTACACTCACAATTAGTCCCACTCCCACTTGAGCGGATTTCTGGAATACGGCTGGTAGAATGGTGCATCAGGACGACCGTTAACTGGCTTCAGATGACTTACCGGTTAGAAGAAATTATTTGGCGGAGCGAAGCGTAGCCTATGTAACGGACACCAACTTGCAAATGTTGGTTTGGTTGGTTGCACTTCTGTAGTTTGGGTGGAGCTCAAACGAAAGGTCGGATTGGAATGAAATTTGCTACATCGCTTGACCCCTCTAAGTGTATTGTTAAGCTTTAATTTATCATAAATCGACCATTTATTACGGACGAAATAAGTTTGTCCAATTTACCAATCTAATACTCACCATTTGAACTTTGGAATCCTAAATACTAGTTAAGGAATACCGACGGAGCACACACCAAGTCCGCGGCAAGGTTCTCGAAAATCTCGTTTATATATACACAGTATTGTAACGATTACAGTGCAGTAACACTTTGCTTACTTGCATTACCACCAAACAATCGTTTCCTATATGCGAATGTCACAGGGAGGAATTCCACGCGGCCCGTATAAATAATGAACTCGCATCCAAAGTGCTTTATTCCGGTGAATTTTACGTGCCACTTTCCAATCCATGTTCAACTGTATATACTGGACGCAAACTGGCAGCAGAAGTTGTCATGACAACTACACTGCTGTGACGACTGAACACAAATTTCCACTGCATAACCAAATTCGTTTGGAACCTACTTTGAGTGTGACGTCAGTCGGCGAAGGCTTCGAAGCACTGGGCCAAACAACTTCACACAGAAAATGTCGCGCAGAAAATATTCACACATGTCTATCGAATATAAACATTTATCGCGTCGCCAACAAGAGAATGCAATATTTTGAACGTGTACTCGCGAGAGCGAGTGCTACGACAGATGCGTGATTCGCGGCTGGAATTGTGTATATTGGCATGCATAAATTACGCAAAAAAGTTGCCCACATTAAAGGGGGATTACCACCAAATGAGAGGCTACAGCCACCCATAGCCATTTACCGATATCTAGTTCTGTCTATCCCTTTCTTTCAACAAGCGAAGGAACGCACAAATAAATTTCTTTTTATGAAACAAACAAGCCACGTGCCGCCTTAATTATTGAGTGTAAAGTTGATGCGTCCAGGTGCACCAGGGAGAAAGGGGTAGAGTTAAGTCTAACGACATCACGGGCACTTTCGACCGTTTGCAATGCAGATTTTGAAGCGCTAGATGGGCGCTATCTAGTGGCAGTGATATCGTTAAACTTGGCTGCTCGCTCTCTGGTGTAGGTGGACGCACCAACTTTACATTGAATAATTAAGGAGGCACGTGGCTTGTTTGTTGTCACAAAAGAAATTTGTTTGCTCCTTCCTTCACTTGTTGAAACCAAGTGCTACATAGAACTAAATAAAGGAAGGTAGACGGCGCTAGATGCATTTTGTAATTTTATTTCGATGTGTTATGTTGCTGTTCTTTTGGCGCCTAACCTTTGATTCTGTGTGCAAAAGTGCTATTGTTCAATTGTTTTTCTTTGTCTGCTGCTCTCAAACCACACGCGAGCATCTCTTGTGGAATGAGTGTTTGCTTTTGTGCTTTTTTTGTAACCTGTGGAGGATGAATAAACTAAAGTTAAAACTAAAAAAAAAAAAAAAAAAGATGCTGCAGCATATCAATCGGTGAATATGAAGGAAAATTGGAAATTAAGCCAATAGCGAAAATCTTACACTAGAAATAACGTAGGTCAGTATGCCACCTTTACGCACTTACGTTTCGTCAGAGTGGCATGACCCGAATTCGAACCGGCTACCCAGTTCGCCCCCAGATCACTTGCATACAGCCTTAATCGCTATGGCCACATCCTCCACTGGCTCCGCATAGCCATTAACCATACTGTGTAGGATTTTGATCCTATTTGTCAGATTTTGCTGAGATTTTTGGTTCTGAAGAAGGTGGGGCATGCAGAGTGCTTTAGTCAGTGTAGAGGGCTGTAATAAAAAAAAATGGTGCTCTTTTGTTTAATTCTCGATTCACACTCGAAACCAGATGAATATTTACGTTCAGTGATATTCATTTTGTCCGAAACCGGAAGCGTTTCAGTGAAAGAGCCAATATGGGATACGATCCGTTTCTTTCCGTTTGCTTGCTCTTCAAACATCTTTTCGCCATCGACGTAAGAACAAAAAAGCACATAACGTCTATACGGCTGGCGGCAACACGTAATCACAGTCGGGATGACTTATTGAAACGCCGGGAATCTCAACGGAGAGCGATCTTTCATCGATTTCCGTGATTGCTTTGTGATTGCCTTTGCTGAGAGTGAATGTGGCGCATTCGACGGATATGCCACGTGGGTGTTCCTCGGAGAATCACAACTGACTCTAAGTCTTTTTTACTGGCATCAACGTCAAGCGTGGCTTTTGCTTTCTTTATTTATTCTTTTCGATTTTTATTTTTTACCCTGAATTTTCATCCGACAGAAAGGCATTGTCTGATCAAATCGTATCAGTACGTCAGGCACTCTACTGGGCCAGAACTACATGGAGCGGTTTAGCTCGGTATTTCAATGAAAACCAGCATAACCAGTTTGCTTCAAGCTGGCTAGAGTTAAGTTTTTTTTTTATAATGGCTGAGTTAATGGAAAGTATGCAGTCGGGAATCACAATACGAACTGGTGTCAGGACGCGTTTATGCGTTGACTCGCAACTTTTATTTTCTCGTTCTCTAGCTATTACTTAGTTGGTTAATAAATTTTGGTTGCTTCTCGCCTTTAGCGGAACATGTGGCTTTCAGAATGTCTATAGAGCAGTGACATTTGCCGCCATATTGGCACCAGTATGGGTTTTGGAGGGCATAACTACAAGGTGCACTACATAAAAATGGAGGGAAAAACAACGGAAGAGCGGATTTCTTAGGCTTAAAATAACGTTGTTTTCCCGAACAACAAAAATCGTGCGTTTTAGGTCTAAGAAATCACTCTTCACAGCATCGGCTTCAGTATGACGCTCTTCTGTTTCTCTCTGAAGTGCCCCTTGCAGCTAACCCATTAAGGCTCCAGCATAGAGTTATATACAATAATACTACGTCGTGACACTGCTCTATGCTTGCAGAATCAACACGAAAGGGAGTGTGCATTATAATATTGGCGCAGATTCCATATCTCGTTCATGGTTATTCAAAATTGGAACGACTGATCCTAACTATTTTCTGCGATAACACACGTTAAAAATACTCTATATATGTTAAGGGGGCGTTTATGCAACGACTCGCCTTTGCATTCTCGCAACTGAAATTCCTACATGGCGGCTGTTTTAGCTCTATACCAGCTCGCAACGAAACGAGTCAGCAATTGAGTTTAGAAGCGATTGGGAAAACTGTTCCGTCAGAAGGAAATCTTTATCTTACTGCCACGAATTACAAGACTGCAAGCATTTCCATAAACGATGTCGGATTTAGCTAATCCAGGTAACGTTGTTACCATGGCAACGCCACCGTTCCCATCACGATTAAATTCTAGCTGCGAGAATGCAATGCGAGTCGTTGCGTAAACACGCCCTTAAACCTGATCGATAGATGTGAACAAATATCACTCTGGTAACGATTAATCCAGGAACACAGCACCTGCGCTTGCGTGAAGCGGCGAAGCAGATGGGTACTGCAAGCCAAGGCCGACTGAGGCAGACACCGCGTGTTTCGGCACCCGACTCGCGCGCGTGCAGAAAACAGAAGTCTTTTAGTGCTGCTGTGGTAAAACAAAATTCTACCAATGTTGAATCAACTGGCCTGAATCTGAGAAACGAAACCGACAGCGTCTCTTCTCTCCCAGGTGACCTAGTGTCGAGAGATGGAACATGAAGCAATAGTTACAACATGGACATTCCCACGTCCATGTATATATATATATATATTTATTCGCTCCTATCTATGCCTAGTAACCACGGCAGCAGTGTGAAGCGAGCTCCTCTTCTTGGCTAACGGCACGAAGTATGCTGCACGTGACATGACGGCAGCTCTTTATAACAACAAGAAAACAAAGCAACACAAAATGGCGAACTGATTTCTGAATGTCAGCATTCAATAGTTTGTTTTCAATTCGACAAACGCGGAATGGACGCCATGTTGGATTTTGAATTCTCGCTCCGGGAAGCTATGGTTTCCTCGGTTGTTTGATCACTGTTAGAAGCTGGTCGTTGTGTGACGACAATAAACACATTTTGGAAATAGCGAGAAATGGCAATTTTATGGCTTTAAAGTAATTGTTGTCACTTTGTTCTTTACCCTTGTTGTTTATTTATAATAAATTTTACCATTATGTACTGCCGTAATCCTTTCGTAGAAACTGGAAATTCACCGTCAATAGTCTTGTTACGTAAATGCGTCCTGTACTCATGTAGACTTTTCTTTCTCATTCGTTTTTTGTTTATCTGCACGACTGCAGCTAAAATTGACACACGCTGTTATGTCGTGGCAATAAGTCGATGCATCGGCGCATTAGACCTAATCTGTAAGCATTTAGTAAGCTGAACTTTATTAACGAGCGTTTACTGTGATTCACTTAGAAGAAATTGAACTGTTTTACAAGAACAAGTTAGAAAATTTCAACAAAAACAGTATAAGGTTTAGCCATAAAACAACCATTGATTGTTGGTCGCCACGGAGGGGGCCCGTTTTGATATCATCCACGGGGCCCCCCACCTTGCTCCCCTTAAATAAATGTTCCACTTCCGGTTCCTTTAGGAATAGGACATTGGTCCCAATTTGAGATATGTGCGGGCAGTCAATTCATGGTAAATGCAGAAAACAGCATGCAAATCGGTCGACAACAGCACAAGCTATGACCAAAACACATTCGTACAAATGTTGGCTTTATTGCGTAAAATAATATTATGAGCAGTTGTGTGAATTGGTTTTTTGCCTTTAATACTTTCAGTAGGGAACAGCAAACGTAACGAAATTTATAAGGATTCGGCTAGCACAGGTTTATAGCACACAAATGTTTGACCTTGAACCGCATGTCGAGGTTCAAACACATGTTTCAAGAAATGTGCTACCTGCCATATAAACATGCTGTCTTCGTCAACTCGTGAGTGGTACCTCCCTTCGGGGAAATCAGTGAGCAAGAAAGAAGTCCTTTTATGGACACTTAAGGCACTAAGTATTGAGATCAAGCAGGGTTGCCCCCCACCTTGCCATCTTTAAATAAAGTTTCCACTTCCGGTTCCTTTAGGTCGAATTCCAGTGTGCCGCATGTGCTACAAACATGTGTACAAGCATGTGCTAGCCGAACTCTTATCAATTTCGTTCGTTTGGTATTCCCTACTGTAATTAGTGCATGCAAGCAACCAATTCACACAACTGCTCATGAATTATTTTATGCAATAAACCCAACACTTGCACGAATTTGTTTTGGTCATAAGTCGTGCTGTTGTGGACCGATTAACATGCTGTTTTCTGCATTCATCGTGAATTGACTGCCCGCACATATCTCAAATTAGGACCAATGTCATATTCCTAAAGGAACCGGAAGTGGAAAATTTATTTAAGGGGAGCCAGGGTGGGGGGTACCCCTGGATGATCTCAAAAACGAGGCCCCTTCCGTGGTGACCAAATATCGATAGTTGTTTGATGGCTAAATAAAATCATGCGGCTGCCAAATTCAACGGGTCGATACTTTTGACTCACCCTATCTACTGGGGTTTTTACTTTTACACGTTTCGTAACACAGTACTGACACACCCAAACTTGCTTAACCCCTAGACGACTACTGTTATTGCCTGGCACAGGAAGGTAAAATACTGATGCGGCTGTGGAAAAAAATAGTTTTGTGAGGTTATGGTGGTTCCCTAAGAACCTGAGCACACATAGCCAACCATAGCCGAATGTTCTAACGTCTAGACAAAGAGGACACGAGATCATAAGATATTCTTACTCCTATTCTTACTACTGGTTCTCAAGGGCAAGTTTAAGAGACGACATTTCCTTGTAAGGTGATTATTTATTTTCTGCATAATTTATGCCAAGTTGCACAGATGGGTTTATACCTGTTCTGTTTTAGCATTCTTAAACGTCTAAAGGTAATCGAAAATCAAAGGAAATCATTATATTTCTTACAATAATTATTTATTGTTCATTTGTATTTATTAAAGGTACAATCCTCCCTGTTGGCTTTCTTGTACGGCTCAGTTTTGCAACATTACTTCAGCCGTATGAAATGTTGCAAAGGTATTCAGTTTCCTTTTTTTTTCCACTCGTGAGAAATGGTTTTGCTACATTCACTCTAACCTCTATCCACCATATTCTAACCTCTAACCTCTATTCACTATATTCGAACATCCTGCGCGAAGTAGCATTTGTTGCAAACGTTGCAAATGTTGTCAATGTTGCAAAAGCTATTTCGCGCAGGATGTTCGAATATAAGTGAGAAGGTACGTTCCTTTAAGTCTTCAGTTGTTGTGTCTTGTATTCTCACAAGCCCGGTCTTTAACGTATAGACTTTCTGCTTCGTTAAACTCGTAAAAGTATTAGAAATTCTGCTTTAACTGAATAAATGTTTCTATGGGAAACTTCAAACCTCTACCCAATTTGTTTACAGAGTTTCGACTCGGTTCTAACAAGATAGATTCATCGATTGGATTCAAGTTGTACTTCCCAACAATTGTTTACCCTAAATTGCCTACGGCAACAGACTGCTAAACAAGCCTTCCCGTGCAGCGCGCAGCCCTTATTCTGGTTCTACTACGCCCTTCCGAGACTCTGCCAAGACCCGCTGAAACCAACTAGACTTTTAATTTAGCGTTGCTCCTGAGTCTCCGTTGCAGGCTCTTAATTGGTTTTTATCCCTCCAGCCATTTCGTCACCTTTAATGGAGATCTAATTAAAGTTTCTCTGGTTAGATGAAGGAACTACGTAAATGAGCTAGTTCTCATTATTCTAGATTAGATTAGATCAACACTGAGATTTAATACGGTGTCTTAGTACATAATGAAATGTTATCATGTTATGGTGTCACATGATCTTTACTGTAATCTACTGAGTGGGTTGTGGCGCAATAATATACAAGACAAGTTTATTTCTTTGTGCGCCGAGGAAGAGAATGAATTTATGGACGGTCTCCATGGAAACGTCATCGACGTTTATATCGGCTGAATGATAGTCCACTACAAGGTGTGAGGAATCCCCCCCCCCCACTAGACAAGTCAGTTTGTTCGTTCGCAATGGCTTGCGTCATTGATTGGGAAACAAGGTAAAATTCTACATGGATGTTGTAATGGGAGAATCCCTTCAGTTTATCCTCATTTGGAAAGTGTTTGCTTTTATGTATATGTGTGCATGTTAATTGGTGCATGGGGCCGTTTCCTTTTGGCCGTGTCAGTATGGCTTAGCGGTAGAGATTCGGACTTTG
>JAHWFP010033635.1:23740-62955 GCA_023313725.1 Lithobius niger | reverse complement strand
GGAAGTTGCTGCGGAATTGCCTGAAGCAGCATCAAAGAGTTTTAACTTCGCGTCTTGGTCGCACTCATGTTGGAAAACATTCTATCATTCTGGAAGAGGGCACCAAGCCAATTCGTTTAGCTCATCGGACATGCAACGAAGGTTTGAGAAAAATTATAGATAAACAGATTTATGAGTGGTTGGAATTGGGAGTTATCGAAAAGGGCTTTACACCCTGGGCAGCTTGCCCTGTCCTTGCTCCTAAGAAGGGTTGCCCTGGGCAGAAGAGGACCTGCATGGATTAAAGAAAATTAAACAATGCCTCTATTTTGATGCGCAGCCTCTAAACCGCATCGATCAGATTTTGGGTACCCTAGGCAGGCAAAGTATTTTTCTGTAATAGACCTGAACAAGGGGTATTTGCAAGTGCCATTGGGTGAGGAAAGTAAGGCCAAGAGCGGTTTCGTTGCCACCGCGGTTCATTTTTCTTTCACGTCATGCCCTTTGGACTTAAAAATGCACCTGCAACTTTCGCCAGAATATTAGAAGAGGCACTCGGTGACTCACTTTTCATCATTCCATGGTTTTTGTTGATGAATTGTGCGTGTTCAGCAATTCATTCGCTGAGCACATTGAACATTCGCATGACATTTTGACACGTTTGGGAAATGCTGGCGTCACTGCTAATCTTGGCAAGGTTCAATTATGCGCTCAAGAAATGACTTATCTCAGGCACGTACTTCAACCAGGCTAAATAAGACCTGAGCCAACGGCAGTGAAGACAATTCAAGATTTTCCACACCCAACATGCGTCAAGGAGCTCCGGCGTCAACTCGGATTATTTGCTTTTTATCGTCAATTTTTGCTCACTTACCACTCGGAAGCCATGCCTCTTTTTGATCTGTTGAAAAAGGACGTGAAATGGCATTGGTCAGAAGAATGTAAGGAGGCAGTGAACGAACTAAAGTCTGGGCTCATTGACTGTGTGCTAAAACTTCCTGATTTGTCTGCAAAGTTTTCCATAGCCTACGACGCTTCCGGAAGTGGAATTGGGTGTGTAATTAGTCAGGAGGTGCCTGGCGAGGGACTCAAACCTGTGGCCCTCGCCGATAGGAGACTTACCAGCGCAGAAAAAAAATACTCCACGTCTCAGCAAGAGATGTTTGCGGTGATCTATGCTGTAAAGAAGTTTAGGCCTTTCTTGAAAATACCGAATTTGAACTTCAGACGGATCACGCCGGCCTTACAGCCCTGCGAAAGATGCCCAACCCTTCAGGCATACTTGCTAGGTGGATAATGGAATTGGAAGGATTAAACTACACCAAGAAATGGAGAAAAGGGGTAGAAAATTCAAGTAGCCGACTATCTTTCTCGTATGCATGAAAGAAATGGCTGACGACTGCTACGACGGGATGGAGTTAGAGGAGATGAAGATAGAACTGAGTAATGGCGGCTTCCCTTAACTTACTGAACTTCAGGAAGCTCAAGAGAAAGACCTCGTCGCTCAAGGGCATATTAAAAGACTAAAGAAGGAAAGTGGCAGTGTCACTAAAAAGGTGCCAAAGCCCGGGCATTTTGTTATGCGTCAAGGCCTGCTTACAAAGGCGTTTCAGTCACGCGACATTCGCGACCAGGTGACTGGTACCATTTCCTACCAGATCTTCGTGCCTAAAAGTCTTCGAGTAAGGTGCATGACAACAGCACATTCCACTCCTGAAGCCGGACATCGCGGCGTCTTCAAAACACTACATCGTTTGCAGGAGCACCTTACATGGTACCACATGAGAAGATCTGTTTCCTACTTTATTCGCTCCTGCCCTACATGTCAGGTGTGTAAAGTTCCTAACTCCAAGCCAGGAGCTTACTTCAAGTTATGAAGCACCCCCCAACCAGCCCCTTCATTAACATCAGTTTGGATTTGATTGGCCCGTTACCCGCTGCACCGGGAAATTTCAAACATATCCTGGTAATTGTTTGTGAGCATAGTGGTTGGATCGAACTTTTTCCATTAAGAACTGTAAAGCTCAAGCAATTGGCTACGGCGGTGGAATGGTGTATTTCCCACTGGGGAGCCCCCCGGTGAATCTTAACTGACAGAGCAGCCATTTTTAAATCTACGGGATGGATTAAATTGCTTCAATCACACGGTATCAAGTCTGACCTAACTTCGGCTTATCACCCGCAGAGCGATTTGACTGAGATTTACAACAAATCTGTTAAGAGCATGCTTCAGGCTAATGTTAGTCGACATTCAGACTGGGCGTCAAAGTTGGAACAAATTGGATTCGCTTTACGCACTGCTGGTTCTGAATCAAGCCAATATACGCCAAGTGAGATTGTTATAGGCAAGAGTTTATCCTACCCATGGTCTACTGACATCGACAATCTTGAAACTGCGGAGGAACAGCTCCCTGCTGTCCGAAACTCGAATCAAGAACTCATCATTCAGAAATTCAAGGATTTACGTGAAGAGGTGATTGACAACATGCTTAAATCTCGACAGCGTCATGAACTTTATTACAATCATAAAAGAAAAACCGTCGAATTTCAAGAAGGACAATTAGTCTTACGTAAGACACATTGTCTGAGTTCTACTTCGAAGGGCTTTAATAAATCCTTGGCACCCAAGTACAGCGGCCCATTTTCTATTTTCAAGCGTCAAAGTCCCAATACGAATCTGCTGAAAAACGTTAAAAGCGATAGAATTGTCCAACCAACAAATGTTGTCGACCTGAAAGAGTATTATGAGCCCATGTGCAGTGAACAGCAGGATAAATCGTCTACAAATCTGCAGCCAGTGGTTGAAAAAGGAAAAGACAAGATTTCTGCTGTTTCCTGACAAGCCAATGCCAAGGATTCAAACCCTGCCCTGCAGTTACCCTATAATCTACGTAAGAGTGAAGCGAAGGGGAGAGCAACACGCTAGCATCGTTAAGCTGCCTGGACACGCCCACTCACCTATTTTTACACTCATGCTGATCAAACGGGTGTTGAAGGAGGGGGGGGGAACCGGACTGACCACCTCAAGACTGGATCTGCGTGGACAATAACGTACGCATCACTTAAGAATTGAGGATTATGGACTTCTTTAGAAATTTGACTATTGACTTTAAGCTTGCTTTGCATTGAAAAGATTGGCAACGCCAATAATTATCGTATTCACTTCTATGGAAATGAAAGGCAACATGATTCTGTTGAAACGTCGACACCTGGAGAATTTTCACCCCTCCTTTTAAAAGGGGGTTAAAAGGCAATGTTGGGGACTCTTCAGTGTGCTCGAAGTGTGGAGGAAGATCGTTGCTCATCAGTTTGAAGTGGTGACAGTTTGTAGTTGGTAATTTTAAGTCAAGTGTTTGTATACAATGGCTGGACGTCGTTCTCAACAATGGTCACCGTGGTCTGCGCGGGAACTAGAAGACATGGAGCGGGCGTGTGGCAAACGTATCGGGGATCTACATTTTGAGCCATCGGCCAAAATCGACTAGTTTGGAATCATGCTTCGGGTGGTCAATCAAATGTTAATGCGGGTTCACGTCACCTTTCGGGCGGTGGATCGGTTACGTCAATCGACGGTGGTTACTTTGGAAGTAGGCACAATTTTGGTAATTGTGGAAGTCATCTGCCCATGGAAAATAATTGGCCGTTTGACATCCAGCAGAATTTCGCACCAGTTCGGCGTGTGGTGCGAAACGCGCACGACGAGCAGCAGCGGTAATCACGGCAATTTCTGGCTGGAAGGGAAAATTTTCCGCGGCCAGCTGTGGTAACCCCGCCACATTCATCCACTGCTCGGCCACAAGTCGCGCAACGCGCCCTCGTCATTGAAACCACCACCGATAACAAATGCATGATTTTAATGGTATTTCCGACGGTTGTTGATATGCAGCAGTTTATGAGAAGGGGAGCTCGGGAGCAGGTGATTGGATCCCTTTATGGAGTTTTGCCCCACATTCAGTAAATTCTGAAGTGCGCGTGGTGCAATAATGTTTTTGCGAAATTGGCTCCACTTTCAGTGTAATGCGGAAGTGCGCGTGGATGCTACATTTCTCTATTATGTTTGTGTTGTGCTTCAGGATGGCATTTGTCAAGGTGTCAATTTTTTAAGTACTGTTTTGATGTACAAAGACATCACCTTATTTCTTTTTGTGTTCACTGTGTGCTTATGTGCTCTGTGTCATACGTGTTGTCACGATTGGCCGTTTATATTGGATGAACATTACGTTAATACGAACTTTTGAACTCTCTATTAATTATGAACATTCATGAACTAAGTCGTTGGGGCAACCTGACGCATATTCAAATGTGTGTTTATGATCTGTGTCTATATGCTTTTGTGTGTTTTAAATTTGTTGAAATGTTTTGCATTATTTGTATTACGTTCATTATCATACTTTGCAGTGTTATGATTATTTCATGTTTTTTTTGTACCATTATTGTGATAACTGTTTTTTTTTATTATCATTTTCTGTGTAATAATTGGCGCTGGTTTACGACACACACGAACCAAGGTATTTTATTCTGAGGAGGGGATGCCGATTATGTGTGATGCGGAAGTGGCAAACAAAACGATTTGGCGATTGATTTCCGTTTTTCCTCCACGGTATCATAGCTTATGCTAGTCTTAACCCCCCCCCCCCCCCTCGGAATAGAATGCCCTGGATGGGTTAAGTGTTGTTTGTCATTTAAGGTAATTTATTTTAATGCATTCATTGATGTTTGGATGTTGCTGTAGTGTACATATTTGCCTTGATTATTTTTGTGTGTACATTCTTGTGTTGCATGTGTTCATTTTATTTTGAAATGTTGATTGATGTTTGTGGATTTTGTTTATTTGGGTATGTTCACATTTGATTATTCTTATTGTATTAACATGTGTTGAATTGTTGTTTGAAATTTTCAATTCACTGTGTTCATTTATGTGTGCGACTTGTTATGATTTTTTTGTGTATATATATATATTGGATGTGTTTTAAGTTGGCCTATTCGTTTGAATGTGTCAATTGATATTTCCATGTGTTTTTATGTGATAAAAATTTTTAACTTCAGTATTTGGTTTAGAATCATTCACTTAAAAAATTTGGAATGGGTGTGTCAGTGGTTAGCAGCATTGCAAATGAATTTGACTTTCCACTCCCATACTTTGCGCAAAACCTCTTCTTTTCTGACCTCTTTTTTGGGTCCCTTCGCAACTCTTCTCTTTTGCAACACCAAAAATCAATACTGATTTGTTAGATTTCATCCGACCGGCTGGAAGGATGGTAATTACGCCTAAAAATGTTGACTACATTAAAATTGAGATCTAAATGGTGTAAATATTTTTTTTACCAATTGTTGTGTTTGTTATGTTTGTTATCTGTATATTGGTTTGATGTGTATATGTAGTGTTCAGTGTTGTTCATGTTGTTTAAATATAGAATGTTTTTTTTTATTAAGCATTACATTCTAAACTATTGAATTCGAATTAAGTTTTGGGCTCAGTTGTTTCTTTCAGGTTGGATAATCCATTTGATTTGATTTTAAAAGAAGAAATGGGGGCTTAAAAATTTAATTAGTTGGGGGGTAGTGTATATAGGGTGTGTAGAAAATTGTAAAATGTTTTTGCATCTGGTTAAAAAATTTTTTATGTGTTTAAACTTACATTTTATTTTTCAAAATATTTGTTTATGTTGTTGTTTGCTGGTTTGTTCTTTGGTTTATTTGTTGTTCCCCTCATGTTCAAGTGTTTTTATATGTTATGTCATGTTAAAAATTTAACCTTGAATAAACGGGCAACTCCAGATTTCGATCTTGACTGCAGGTAACATGCGTTAGTATTTTCAAACGGCACTTGCGGGAGTATTTGGGGGAACCTGGTATTAAAATTTTATTTTTAGGAGTTAGTTAAATTTTTTCGAGGGGGGGGGGTGTAACGTGTTCCTATGGACTGCTAACCAGGGCCATGTTACATGCTACTAGCGGGCACTATACAGGTGTATGGTTGCCCTATATTCCAGATCATTGTATCATCTTTAACTCTCACCTCTGGCACTGCGGCCGACCGGTTTCATAACTGGCCGACCAGCCCCACATATGGTTATCTTTGCATTTCAATAGAAGACTGTGCGATAACATCACACAGGATTCTAGTAAAGTGCGTGGGCAGGTAAAAAGGGGGAGTTGCATTCATTTCTTAAGAATTAGTCAGTTTCGATCAAGATGCAATTTTAATAGAATTGTCATTCATTTCTGTAGAATTAGGAATGGTTTAAATCCGGAATGGTGAGCGACTACTCGGGATAAATACCGAAGGGCGCCCACCAATCGGGATCTTGAGCGATACTTAGCGATCTTAGATGGTTGATTGTGACTGCGTTTCTCCAACTTATGTATAGGCTAGTGTTATTATGCTGGATCAATGCTAATCTTCATGTTAGTTGTGTGTTCTTCCGTTCCCCAACTTTGGTAAGTAACTTTTAGCTATAACTTTAATGCAATACTGTACTTTGTTATAGTCTTCTTACAGTGCATACTTCCTAAGTGTCCCCTAGCACTTGGGTTGAACTGGTTGACTCGGATGCAAACCATTGGTGTGCTTATTTGCCTTTCAACCACGTTACAGTGTTTCTGTGACCCTGAACACCTGATCAACATGACCCTGGCTCATATTGGGAAGCAATTGACAATAGTCGAAACAATGAACACCTAGAGGTCGAGACGGTCTCTGCATTTTTACATCCAGTTTTCAGCTTAATTGGTAAAAGGTCAGTTGTTTCTAAAAAAAATCAATGAGAGTTTGAGGCCCCTAGGAAACAACCACGCTCTCCCCAATAAATGATGACATGAAGGGAATCAGCCTAGGAGGGCTAAACCGTAACTTAACCGAAATTCACCTAACTTTATTAGCTCACACTGAAGCCCCGTTCATCTGAATGATAGTAAACGCTTCAAATGTCGCGCGATTCATAAATTAGAACAGGCCAGTAAGCTAAGTGCTAAGACATGAACTAGCTTTGTCAAATATCCTTTTGTGATATCCAACATTTATGATAGCTCCCGCCGACATTTTTCTCCACTAATTTTACTGGAAACTTGCACGTTGGGGAAGAGAGATAGCATTTAAAATAACCCACCAGCACCTCCCTCCCCCCACATTCTGCAGAACAGGCTGTAAAAAAGGTCACTTGAAAGCAGAGAGGGTCTCAAAATGAAGGGGTTTATTAAAGGACATGTCTGAAAAGACATATTTTGCGCCTCTTATCTTTCTACTCCTCAGGGCCTCAAAATTGGACGGTAGACGTAATTAAATGACATTATTATTTCCTAAATGCGGGCTTAATTGTGACCCCCAGTTGAATTGTTTCGAATTAGAAAGCAACACTTTGTTGCCTCGACTACTTCCTGCGACAATGAAAAACAAACTATGCTGAGAGAAAAAATTAGCAAACAAATTTTCAGAAGAGTAAAAAAATTAAATTAATGCAATTCTTAAACAGCAGCATAGTTTTCGTTTATTGAATAACAGTCAACTTATATCGGGGTAAATTGCAACTTATACAATGGTGAAATAAATCAGAGGATGTGCTGATTTAGCGAGCGAAACAAAAGGAAATCAACATTATGTTTAGCCTTAATTGAGACTGACGTCCTAGGTGTTTACCAACCACAACCAAATCCATTATTGCCAGACGAAATTTTTAGCTCTGAAATGCGGCAGTCATGAGCCTAGTTGAAATGTTTCAAGCTAGAAATCAACTATTCTTGCAGCACGCCCTTTATCTGTCAGTTTGATAACAGTAAACGTGTCAACATGTTATTACGCGCATCCATGACAAGGCTACACGATGCAAAATACGCATGGACAATTGTACATACACAGAGACCAAACCGTTCCAATGTTGCAAACGGAACATCAAACACCACCCTTGAGCCAAGTATTGTTTTTAGTATGAAAAAAGTATATAAAAAACGGATCCAGGCCACCGAATAGTCTTAGGAGCAGATACAATAAAATACATATAAGCCACAATCAGCGTTACGTTAATGCGTCTAAAAACGAAAACTTTCAGCTTACATTTTGTCATTATAAATTACTACAATTTCACCTACAAAATTTTAAAACCGATTTATTGCAGTTCGGTTTTACTGCCTTGTTACTGCATACAGTTTAAAATCAGTTCATTAATGATTCATACTATCCCCTGGTAAGTATAAAAAGTACCAACAATAAAACAACAACCACCAATATTGCAGTAACATTAAAATAACATTCAAAATCTCCTGGTAATTGTTAATATCTAATAAATATTTTAATTTTTTTTCATTGGTTTGATCGATAGGTGAAAGAAAAACGTCCAACAAGAACGAAACTAACAAGACGAAAATTATAGTTACATTAAAACAACTTTAAATACCTAGATTTAAAGCATATAAATTTCAATTATCTTTACTGGTTCAACCTATAAATAATAACAAAAGTCCCAACAAGAACTTTGCTGCAACAACAACAACAACCATATTGTAATCACAATAAAATAAATTTCAATAGGGCTGGGTCTTGCTAATACCTGTGTTTTAAGGTAGAAAAAATGAAAATGGTTCATTTGTTCGATCTCCAGGTGAGGGCAAAAAGTCCCAGCAACAGCAACAACGACAGCAAGAACGACAACAATAACAACAAAAACAAGAACGACAACGGCAACAACAACGGCAACAACAATTAAAGCCATCCTGCGGAGGTTAAATGGCTCAACTGTTGTTAAACTTTGTCATGCAATAAAGGGATCATAGACGACCACAAATACCGAATTTCGTTGGTCTATGTCAGTTCTGGAGAAGACTATTTGATTTCAAAGTTGAACGTTCCTTATGAAAGAACTGCTTGTCAAATGTGTAAAAATCATTTGGCATGAAATCAGTGGCTAAAACTGTTGCAAAGTTTTGTTCATTTAACAGTGATTTACTGAGTGCTAACCATGCACCATCGATCATGCACACGCTCCAGCAATTGAAACAGTTTACTTGGTAGCAATTCACCTCGCCCCTGGAAGTCCTCATCCTCGAGTTAAATAAGTTTTTCCATTACGTCTGGCTGCCAATTTCTTACTGATTTCTTCCTTGCCTCGAAATCATGGACTTATTAGTAAAGGCGGTATCGTTTACTGCGAGGATTAACCTCAACCTCCCATGTAAAAACCAAAATGTTGATGCTAATTTTCGTCTTTTAAATATTTCCGACTCACATTTAGTATATAAGTATTTAGTAAATAAAGCTTTGTTAAACTTCGCGAACATGTGTCCAAACTATAATTAATTTCCAATTTGTCACATCGGATGTCTGGACTTGTCGTGATTTTCATTTTTGGCTTGTTCGATCTTCTTGGCACGACACGTTTCTACTCCGCCCTGTACTGGTCCAACTATTCGTCCTATAAAGCTGGTTCTTAGCTCATTTTACAGGTATTGCTCTGAAGATGTGCCCTTTCCATAAAGCCTTTTCTAATTGGTCAAGAGCTACAGGGGTTATGGAGCTCTAAATGACCACATTGATTATTTAAACATTGTTATTATGCAACAATGCCAATTAGCAAACGCCTGCTTTATTAGCATTGTTAACTGGCAAGACGTAGACTGAAGAACACAGGGTTTGTTTCTATATTGGTTTGTGCAAACCGTAATTGATAAAGATACAAAACATTCAAACAAGCTAATCTAAACTGCATGACATGCCAAAGTAGCACACAATTAGAAAACAAACGTTAAGGTAACCCTGATGCTTAAGGTAAGGTTTAACTGATCCGAAGTCAAAACCGCAAAGGAACACAGATAAACTTTCCTGTAAGGTTTCTGATACTGTAGTGTTGCTGTACTGTTTAGTCCACGTGAAACATTACTGCTGCATCCAACCATTATACACGTAAATACAATCAAAGCTAGAGCCAAAATTCAAAACATTTCATTCCCAAACAAAGAAAGAATAATATACGGCTAAACACTCGACTATTTTTTGGGCTAAATTTTGTCAGTGTCTTTAGTCTTGTCGTCTACTTACCATTCGTCGCCCCTACTGATGATACATACATCATTTTTTCAGGTTTTCAAGCACTTTGCCAGGCATGGAATTTCATTATTACTTTCCAGACATTTCCAAGTTTTTAGGGACTCGCACGAAACCTGAATTACTTGTAGAGCTGTGCTAAGCTCGCTACGACGATTAGTTTTTAAAAATTTTCCAGCGATGTTGTTCAGCCAAGTAGAACGCTGTCTATCGTGTGCAGATGTAAAAATGGTAAAAAAAAGTATGACGACACCAGTAAGGTTCACGTGGACTAAACAGTTCAGCACCACTACAGTATCTGAAACCACGCAGAAAATCTCATTTGTGTTCTTTTGCTGTGTTGATTTCGGATCAGTTAAATCTTACCGTAAACATCAAACGCGTTCGTTTTTGTTTTCTAATGCTTACATGGTTTCAAACCCTTGGTTTCATAGCTCTTACTAAAACACAGATTCGTTTATGTTGCTTAGTAAATAAGTCATCAATTATGAAACCTCTAAGCCTTTAAGCAGTTATGAAACCTCTAAACCTCTAGGCAATTCTGAAACCTCCGACAGTAACAACATATTCACGTGACAAAAAAAATCCACGTGTCGTCATGAATCCAAGAAATGAACCCGCATGTTTGTTTGGCGTCCAATGCACTAGACCAAGCTAACTCAACATTATCTCTACGAACTTGCCATTAGTGTCATATTAATTTGCCATATTAACGCCAAGCTAAGCTTACACTTCATTGCAGTTGAAAATAGCACCATGGCAAATTGCCTGTCCAGTGCTGGTGGTACTTAAGTATCTCAAGAGCTTGTAATAAAAAAAATGTTCTTTCCCTGATTGAGTAAAAGCCCACAAACAGCAAAACGAAGACATGGAATATAATTTTCGGCAAATTATGGCTTGTCTTGGTCACCTAAAAACAATGCACATCATGAATACATACCCCAACATCAATTCAGACACAATAAAACGTTCATACTTACAATATAAAAACAATAAACAAATAAAATTAGCAGGTGACACATCTTTCATGTCTGTTGTATATGGCTGTTTTTACCCCTCCCTTTTAAAATGACTATGTTATTGCTTACAATTGAAAATATTTTTTGCTTGATAACGGAGAAGAACTTGCCCCAAAACTTCACCATTTTAGTGAATGGCTTGTTACACTTCTTGGCTTTTTACAATCATACAGGAAGGAATGCCGACGGCTCACCAAGAGTTAAATAAATAGAAATGCAAACCTATTTACGTTGCCTTTTGAACTTATATGTCAGACCACCTGAGCGGGGAATCAAACCCACGACCTTTGAAGCCAAAGGTCTAGGTCCTACCGCTGACCATATTGGCCATGTCAAATGGCTCAGCGGTAGGACCTAGGCCATTGGCTTCAAAGGTCATGGGTCCGCTCATGCACTCTGACATAAAATTCCAAAAGGCAACGTAAATAGGTTTGCATCTCTATTTATTTTACACTCTCCATTTTATTAATGCCTTTCTCATTGTCTTTAGATTAATACTGGCATCTTGAAAATATAAAGGTTTAAACAAAATAAAATAACGCACTTGAGTCAATAAAAGGGATGAATTTGAAGTAACAAACAAATCATAACTTTTCAATAATAAGGATGGTTTTGTAATTGGCAGAATTTTATGTATGAGCATCCGATGCACTGTACATTCCCAAATCCACATAGCCAAAGAATAGTTGCAACTTTACGTGCTTGATTCATCTTTGAGTTCTGCAAAATGTCTTTCCTTAGAAGGTTCCGAATTTTCTGTTACTTTTTGATCTGGTTCTGACGGATCTCTTGTATCATCCAAAGCTGGAAAAGAAAAATAAAGGATAGGTTAATGATGGTCGAGTGGCTCAAAAAGCTTAGAATTTGACTATGGTTTCACCAACGTACTTACAATACTGAATAGATAAAGGCAAAAAGTAAATCTAAATGCGAGCCCCCACTGATTGCGATGCATCTCCAGCCCTAATAAGGCTGCGTCGGTTGTCATAGTAACGTTCAGAGAGCTTGGACTCGTGACAGTATACACGAATTGAAACATTCGATTTCATGGGCCTGTCGAATTCATGTGTCGTACTTGTTGCCAAATAATTCTGGAAATATTCTCTACCCAACCTTTGCAACGAACATAACCTTAATCCATTTACATTTTCCAGCTGGAAAGCTGCCATTTTACAAATATGAGTTGTAATGGTAATCAAAGTGTACTCTGCTTCAGATCTATATAACTAAGATCGTTATATTTGTTTGTTTGTGTGTTCGCAATGAGAATCTCGATAATCTTTATTCTATTGAAATCTGCAGTGGAAATTTCGATAATCTTTATTCGGTTGAATTCCACAGTGGGAATCTCGATAATCTTGATTCTTTTCTTTGTTTATGTGTCTTTCATTAGAACTAGCGGAGTTGCTCGCTTCGCTCGCTCATTCCACGTCGTCTCGCTGCTCTCGAGAAGACTTCTTGCTGCAACACTTATGATACAGACAGACCTAACACACAAAAAAACGATCAAGCGAATTATAAGAGTGTAGTATACGATCTCGGGAGAAGGTCAATATTATTTTTTTACGCCCAAGGAGTCAAGCAAAAAAAAATCAATCAATTTATCAGAAAAGCCCTGTTTCTGATGACAAACGCTGATTTTCGTTCGCTTCGCTCACTCAATCAGCGCAAGCATTTCCTCAGAAACTTGACTGAATCAATGTAACCACCAAGAACCACACATCATTTGTAATTTGTGTTAGTATACACTTTATATGGGTTTTCTTGTTTCACATATTTTAAGAATATTGTTCTTTACGTCCTACTCAGTACAGATTTTTCAATGGGCGTCGTATCACTTCACTTTCTGATTATCCCTTACTTGGAGAATCATCTGCGGAACGTCAGTTGTAATCTCCTACGAAGGTGAGAGATGAAAGATTGATAGAGCAAAGCGAGCCACACATTCAAAAGGTTTACTTTACGTTGAAATCGCTCGCTTTGCTCGTTCAATCCACGCACCTCCCTGCTACAGAAACACGAACGTTTGACACCGTTTTAAAACCAAATCAATTGTTTTGATTTTTCCCTGCTTCAAGTCAGTTAGTATAAAACCAATTTTAAGATGTGTATGTGGTGCGTTGCAAAATACGTCGTCCGTGCACCCTTTTCCAGTTCATCTCTCTTTGCTCGAGGAGGTTTGCATGAACAAACTATGACGTCATGAACAAACACCATCAGGGTAAAAAAAAACTTTGACGTTAGTTTTTCAGGTTCTTTCGCTTATTTGAGAGTGATAATATCAAATTACAGCAATGAAAATAGGCCTGTTAAAAGCGAAATTTAATTATCTTTCGTTTGGTCCTACTCCCATCTTTGTAGGTGCTTTGGTTCCGGAGGAGTAGAGGTACAAACACGTACGCACGCACGCACATCATATGATTTTAATTATGTAGATTGCCTGTAGATTCGAACTGTGTTTTCAACAAAGAAGCACAGTACTGATGACGTCATGTTTTTTCCAGTAACAATATTTTCATGCAAACGGGATCTAGGCCGCTATGTCTTTTAACCCTGGCTCTGACTAAATCTAATGAAAGCTTGGGCGACTGCTAATGGGAAATCATAGTATTTTCATGCAAACGGGAAATCACAACAATGCTCTACAAAACCTGCCATATACGGGAGCCTGCCCTAGCTAATTCTAATGAAAGCATCGGCGACTACTAACGGAAATCGTAATTTAATGCAAATGAGAAATCACAACAATGCTGTATAAAACCGGCCATATACGGGGTGGAGGCGAAGTTCATGAAAATTTTAAATAAACAGGGTGTTCCTAAAAGGTCTAGTCAAATTGTCACAATCGACTTTATGAGATGCCAATAGCGCCAAGGCATGTCCCAAGTGGCATTTTCACATTCTGCCTGGCACCCCGCCCAAAACGTTACTCTCCACCACCAAGGTGTTTGCAAGAAGTTCCAGCGGCTGTGTTATCAGTACGCAAGACATCGGCGGCTTTTTACTCATGGGTCGGAGTCAGAGGTTGGCGTGGCGTGTGCTTGTGCGCATGAGGGATTGACTGTTTCCCATCGCCTTGCACCACGCTATTCTGTGTTTTTGGCGGAGCATCTGGCACTCAGCCTGGCTGTTAAATGAATCCTTGACCTTTGGGGCACGCCTTTTAATATCTTTAGTGATTCCATGAATGCCCTGGAATCCTAGGAGACATACAACGCTCAGAAACCCTTGACACAGCACATCTAAGCTCTGTTTTACTGTAAATGAAGCAAGCAGTCTGCATTAAAGACTGGCCTTGTGAGGATACACAATACACCAGTCTGAGAAAGAAAGAAAAGACTACTGCCCCGACTGGGACACGAACCCAGGACATCCCGTTTACTAGCCGGGCGCTCTAACCACTGCGCTACCGGGGCGGGTACTGGCTACAGGCTTCAGCCGAGCTAAGTAGCTGTTCATTCCTTCTCAGTGGTGACCTAAAGATCACAAACATACATACAAGGAAGGAAAGCAACTTTGCTTCTTGGCCTCCACACTAGAAATAATGCAAGTAGTTAATAAAGAAAGAAATCACAAGGTAAAGGGTAAATGAAGCAAGCAGTCTGCATTAAAGACTGGCCTTGTGAGGATACACAATACACTAGTCTGAGAAAGAAAGAAAAGACTACTGCCCCGACTGGGACACGAACCCAGGACATCCGTTTACTAGCCGGGCGCTCTAACCACTGCACTACCGGGGCGGGTACTGGCTACAGGCTTCAGCCGAGCTAAGTAGCTGTTCATTCCTTCTCAGTGGTGACCTAAAGATCACAAACATACATACAAGGAAGGAAAACAACTTTGCTTCTTGGCCTCCACACTAGAAATAATGCAAGTAGTTAATAAAGAAAGAAATCACAAGGTAAAGGGTAAATGAAGCAAGCAGTCTGCATTAAAGACTGGCCTTGTGAGGATACACAATACACTAGTCTGAGAAATAAAGAAAAGACTACTGCCCCGACTGTCCCTCTGTTTTACTGTTTGCCTGGACAGCATAAAACTGTGATTTTTCATTGGATCACAGACCTTGCAGGAATAACTGGAAATGAGCACGTTGATGCTGTGCCAACGGGACGCGTCATGATCCTCCCGATAGGGTTCTGTGACTTGTACCTCGGACGCCTTTCCAGCTCTACGTCTAAGATTACTCGCTGCTTGACAAGCCTAGCGGGACAAGCAGGAAGGTAATAAGTTGCGGGCTATTAAAGGCACAGTACAGGAGTGGCACTAGCCTTGGCACCGCAGTCACTGGGAAGAGGTAGTGTTAGTTCGTTTGCGTACTGATCACACCAACCTTACTCACTGCTTCCTTTTTAGGGGTATTATCCCTCTTGTATGTAAGTGGTGTCGCCAACCACCTCACTGTCCCCTGCGTCCCTGTTGATTGTCACCATCTTGATGGTGTTCATCGCCGTTTCCTCTTTCAGCGAGACATTTCGTGTCAATTGGGCGATGATTCTGTCCTACTGTCAGGGTTTTTTTTTATTTTTGCAATAGGTACTGATACACAGTAAGATCTAGATTTGGGATTCGGTTAAAATATCTGTAATGTGTGGCGTATTGCAGACCACTGCTTTGTGACTGAGGTTGGCACTAATGACTTAGCTGTCGATACACCCTATCACTTCCCCATACGTTCCATAAGTGTACGGATGCAGCTGGTCAGAGAGCTTGGGTGATAACTGTAAGGTGAAGTCAGGTATTTTCCTCATTTTCAACCGGGATTACCACTGCCATATTCCATCCAGCTGGAACAGAAAGCCGCCCACACACAGGTGAACTGGCTGGAAGGCCTGAAACAAATGCTTCAACAGTTGGTAATGAAGATTGTCAGCCCAGGAAAGGAGTCGTGCGATTTGGCCAAAAATTCCTGCATGGTGAATGCTAAGTTGTAATTTTCCAGATCATCAGAATGAAAGTCTAGACAATGGGTCTCCTCCTTATGCAAATCCAAGAAACCTGGATCATAGTAGTGATCACGCAAGACCTGTGCAAACGCAGGTACAAAAGTGTATAAAAGGGTTAATAGGGCACATAAGGGTATAAAAGGGTATACAAGTCTACAAAAGTGTACTTAAGGTGGAAGTTGTAAGGGTAAAACGAAACGGCAAACGGTATTTAGTGGCAAGTATGTGAACCACGAATCCCCTGTCGACTTTGTTTTAAGGTATCACCCTTCAAGGTCGAGTGAACAGGCAGCTGCTTCTAGTCACTCTCACGTGAAGGACAGCTAATTAATGTAATTCGGCTGGCATTCCCAGCTGGTCACCACTCGCTGATCACATTGTCAGCTCTGTTGTGTGTTGTGTGTAAGTATTATTGCTACTATTCACAGCGAATTTAGTGTCTTTAAATGTATGCCTGTGTTTACGATTCTCATTCTGTCTGTGTGTCAGTCTGTGTTTTGCCCTGTCTGCTTCTTTTCTGTCTCTTTCTGTGTTTCTGTCTATCTGTCTTTCTGTCTATTTTTCTGTCTGTCTTTCTATCTATGTCTGTTTACCTGTCTTTCTGTATGTTTCTGTCGGTCTATCTAGTCTTTCTATATGTCGGTCTGTCTGTACGTCTATTATTCTGTCTGCTTGTCTGCACTATAACTTTTGAACCCATTTTCCAATTCAGTTCAAATTCATGTCAGCTTCCATTTCCAAGCTGAAAAAAACTTCTGGTGCAAGTTCACGGTGTTTCATCATTTCAAAGTGCAAGTCGTGATTGAGAAAAACTACTGATAATTAATGCCAATTATCCGACTCTTACGAAGACTAGTAGTTACGAAATTAGTGAAGTAACAAGACGAAACGGAGGTGTATGAAGATTGTGTAGAGATTTTCCATATTCTCGTCTCGTTTTGCTCTCTCAAACGAATCTTAATAGCAGAATTATGTTTAACAAGACAGTGAAACCTGGCTCACCTTTCTCTTCGGGTTGTTGTTTATCCCATTCGTGAAAAAACAGGCGTTTTAATAGGAAGTGGTGTAGCAGCAGCCAAAATATTCCTAATATGGCATAAGAAGCAGCAAAAACTTGAAAGGTTTTCCTTTCTCCTAGTTTCACTACACATGCCCCGCCAACGGCAATGCCAACCGTACGACCTGAAAAATAAATATTTTCAAAACTGTCAAAATTTTACTTCTGTAAGTATAAACAACACTTCAGAACCTGTTGATTTGAAACTGTTTTTTCCTAGTCCTGATGCTTTCGTTGCCTTTTATAGTTTGAAAAGAGTGGAAAAATGTGAACTTAGAAAGAAAAAGCTTCACACTACCAAAAAAATCGAAAGATTGTTGTTTCGACAGTGATTTAAAAAGTGAGCAATTTATGTAATAACTCACTCGGTAAATGCAGGCAATGCTAGGTGTAAAAAAATTCGAACAGAACCATTTACTATCAAGCGAAAATTCGCACTACTAAACCCACTCTTTTGATAAATGAAGCCGAATTTTAAGTTATTTTTGTTCTGAAGAGGAAAGCAAATTTTTTTAAAACATCGAAACATTCAAATGGCAATTGAATTCTCGATGCTTTTAAAAATATAACGAGTTAAGGTGCATCATTCTAGTCTGAGTTCTTTATTATTTGTAAAATAAACAAGTAAACAGTATTCAGAATAATTTAAAGCCTGGAGTGCAATAAAAGTCAATAAATTGAAAATACAGAGTTTCGGTTAAAAAATCGGAGCTGTTTTCAAGAGATATGCCAAATGTAAAAATAGGACGTAGGATTAAAAAAACATCCAGAGTCACTAAGAAAACATTGAGCTAGGACAGTCATAATCGGTTAAAAGAGCATACAACGTGTCGTGGACTGAGTACCGTAAGTTCTAATCAACCTCAACCTATGACTAGCATAGTAACGACGAACAGTCAGGTGTTGGACAAACAGGCAGCCAGGATAATTGCCCTGGCTGCTACCTTTATTATAGCAGTGAATCAATACCCATGATGCATTCTGACTGCCCAAAGTGCATCTACATAATGTATGCACATATGACGAGATAGCAACCACCTGGTGGACAATATAGGTATAAACAACAACAGTACTGGCTAAGGCCAGTTTAGATACTATACTATTATAGCATGCTGATCGAGGACACCACACAACGTATCATGGTGGGCGGGTGGGTGGGGAGCCGGGATATGAGCAGAGCGAATGCTCTGGACGAAGGGAATTTGTGCCATGATGACGTCAATGCAACGATGTTTGCAGTTTTAACTGATTTTTGGGAGCCCTAGCCGAGTTTTGTCTCGATGACTAGGGTTTTTCTTTTAATCTTACACCTTAGTTTTGACCAGGATATATATATTTTTTTCATTTTTCATGTTAATTAAAAACGGCTATCTGATTTTTTTGGTACACTTCCTTGACTTTAAGTGTTTCAAATTATATATTACTTATTCGGTTTTGAATATTTTTAATTAAAAATTTCAAATAAAAAAAAACCCTTTAGTCTAGTTTTGTTTTTAATATCTAATGTTGAACCACGCCAATTTCTCTTTGGTACTCACTTTAAATAAATAAAACACCAAAAGCATACTGCAACTGTTTATCATTTTCTTTGTATACTTACCTATTCCATACGATATTGATCTGATGGTGCCAAGAGTAGTACTAAGAAGTCCTTTGGGGGACAATTGTTGAGCCCATTTAGCCAATGCAACCCATAAAAGGTGATGGGAAAAAGACTTTGTTACTGCAATAGGTACTGCCCAAATAGGGTTCCTAAAATACAAAATGAAACATTATGTCTGTGGTACATTGGGGAAAGAGTGTCGTAATTAGGTATTCTTACATGCCAGTCATTATAGCAATTGCAGTCATCGCTGTTCAATCAAATTCAGATAAAGACATTTCGAAGCCAGATAATTCGTCGGTGAAAAGCGATACAGGGAACTTGTTTATCTCCCTTCACCCCACCAAAACCCTACAGCATTGGGATTACACGCCTGACTCATAGGACTTTGTTTTGTCCCTAAGATAGAGGCCACCCAATGAGCTTGCGTTGGGTCACCCTGCCCCCCTCAACCCCGAGATAATAAACTCAACCTTGTTCCTGTGAGAAATAGACGTTTGATTCAAATTGGGGAAATATGCTCATGGTCCAGTCAACGTGCCCGCCGAAAGCGGCATGCCATTTGGATAAAGGGGATGTGTTTTACCACATCTTCAATGTAATTCCCATGCCCATACAAGAGCTTCACTGCACCGGTCACGATATTGTCTGGTGCACCCACTAACGATCCAACAGCACTGAGATATAGGAATAACTGACACAACTGACACATAGGAACAAAGTTTGTCCTTAATTTGGGGGGCGGCGCAATGCATGATCGTTCATTAGGACGCTCTGCCCCCTTCAACCCCTCCAGATACCAAGTTTATTTCTGTTCCTGGGTTGGGCAGTTCATTCCTGACACCTGCTATAAATTAAAGAGAAAGGGTGGTATCACTTGGTAACAGGCGAATAGCCTCCTGGTGAAGAACCCCTCGAAAAATATCTCCCCAGCAATTTCTTCCCAGAAAATATTCCCCATTCAAAAGAAAAAGCAATGTTGTTATGTATGCAATATTCCAAACAATATACAACACACTTCCTTGCAACAAGTGTAACTAAAGTTGAACATGAACCAAACGTTGAATGGCTCTCCTAATTGATTTTCCATGTGGCATCCCAGTGACACACAATCTGAACTTGCCATCTCGTCCTATAGTTATCTGCTGGATGCAACCCATCTTCACAAATGGTGCTGTAGCTTTTCAGTTTGTACCTAAACAAGTTCTCCTACCTTCAACTCAGAGACCTCTGAAGGCTGCTTCACGTGGTGTTCAGACTTTATAAACAATTAGTACTCCTGCTTCTACCACTTCCAAAAGTGGTCAAGAAGACGAGATAGCAACCTTTATGGCATGTTATCTATCTATTTTGGCACAACTAATTCTTCATGGGATCGATGCAAGGTACATACTCTTTTACCTACCAAAGAAAAGTTAGTGGACGAGAGTTTATCGTAGCCTCAGTCTCAGTGAAAATTGTCAGCCACTCTTCATATGTGACACAAATTCTTCCTAAAAATTTTTGCAAACTTTTCTTGACCATTTAAATCATTCGTTCCCACTCACCTCCCGCCAGGCTGCACGTTCTGCAATGTATTTCCAATCAATCCCATGTGCCCCAAAGAATTCGGACAATACAAACACCTTCAAACAAGCAGAAAAGAATTTACAAAAGTTGTGGAAGTTCTTGTCCTGCAAGTAACTTCCACAACTCTTTTAAATTCTTATCTGCTCGTTTGAAGGATTTTGCCTTGTTCAAGTAAAGAGTTTTGCAGATTCCATGGCGAGATACAAAACGTCGTAAGGCTAACAGAAAGTGACACAAGTTCTACGTGAATGGACCTTGTCACCATGCATGTGAAAAGAGCTATGAAGAACTTTGTGTCATCTTCTGTTGTCTTTCTAACTTCACAAACAAAGGTGCGGCAAAATCAACGACTGTGAAAAGAAATGGTTCCGACTTTATAACCCTATCTTTAGGTAGAGGAGCTTCAATTTACTTTGCTGTTTTAGCTCAACTTCGATGACACACAATTCAGTTATGAAGCACTCTTTTTACTGACTGTCGCCAACGAATCATCCAAACTTGCTCCTGCAGCTCCAACAAGGTGTCTCAACTCCCATGTGAAAAAGACATTTGTTAAATTACACAGTTTAAAATCCACAAATCACCGAAGGAATATCTTGCAAGTAGATTAATGGAATTCTGTTCGTCACTAGACAATTCGGAAAATCTAATTCTACCGCATAGACGCACAATGCCTTTGTCATCTAAAGACCGGCTTAGCATCTTGATATCCGAAAAACTGGAACCTGTCCCAGTTTTTTTAAGCTCTCTCGCCTCTTCTGGGAAATTTTCTTCTTGAACTACTTGAACACAAATACGTCTGCTTCAGAAATTAATTCAGCTGATAAACTCCAGGATTTTTGGTGTTCTCTGAGATTTGGAATAAGGACTGAACCCAAGCAAAGACGGTGGAAAGACTACAAATTTGCGGTCAAGTGGCAACTTTTTTAAAACACCGACAAAAGAAACTGATATTTCGTGTGCTTCAGTGTCTTCCATATTTTCATCTGCATCCTCTGCTGATAATGTCGGCCAATTTGTTTCTGGGTTCCACAGCCTGAAGGGTCCATTCCACCATTGTTGGTCGTCCAGCAGTCTGCCAAGTGACATGCCTCTTGTTAATATCTGCAACATTTTCCTTTCCAGGGCAAACTTTCCGAAGTTTTTATTTCTGACATCCTGTGCATCTCAGCAACACGATTTCGTACAAATGTTTTGAGGGAACTGACTTCACTTTACAGCCTACTCAAGACAATTATTGTTGAGTCAACCCACTGATACGACTTTACATTTGCTCAGCCTAGGCTCCCCTTGACGTACATAAAAGCCGAGTTCCCATCACTACTCTCAACAGTTGAAGTTGTTGTAAGGTAAACGTTTCTAAAATGGCTATCCTGCATTTGCTCACTCCATGGTTGCAACGTATTTAACCTAAGGCTGTTTTTTGGTGATGGTAAACAACACAGCCACATGCCTAAATGATTGCATCACAGAAGGCATGTAACTGAAAACTATCGTCTAACTCTTTCATGATGTAAGCAAATTCGTCGAGGAATTATGCACAAATAGAGTTGTGGTAATTCAGATTTCCATTGATCCCATTTTTCCTGCATCTCTTGAGACAATCCGTAGTTCCAGTTTGCCTTAGTCTCCGATATGTCTTGGAAAAGTTGTTTGGCTCGGATTACAAAGGGAGTGAGAAAGCTAAATTGGTCAATGATGCGTTCAGAAATTTTCAAAACACTCCGGTGTGTAGCCAACTCCCTGTCAGCAAATTGAAGTAAGGTTGAACTGCTGAATTTCAACTCATCAGTTTCTAAAACCCACTGAGTTCCATGGACCTTCAGCTCCTTTTGACTGGTGTCTAATTCTGCTTTGTCATCATTGGGACCTACTGCTTCCTTCCACTGTTGTGTTCCACAATGGTGCTCGATTTTTGCAGGTGCATACTAGCACCTTTCATTATTGTTTGAGGCTGTTCTTTCCTGCAGAAACCTTCACTGACAGAGCGACGTCCCAGGATTAAATTATCCACGTAGTAATTGTAAGCCATCATTATCCATCAAAACTCTTTAGATGATGTCGAATCTCAGCTGCCAAAAGGAACGGGTTTGACGAGACACCATACAAACTTTGGTTATTCGATAGATACAAATAGGCTTGTCTTTGTCTGCAGAAATCCAACTAAACAATGTTGCCTTGCGATCCTCCTCAGCCAACGAAATCTGAAAGAATACCTTCTCAATTTCTCCAACTAGGACTATTGTGTATGTTCGAAATCGTGATAGTATCTTGAGGATGTCTTGGTTCAAACTCGGACCACGCCACAACAGTCGTTGAGTGACACGCTTCCATGGGCCTGTGAGGAGGCGTCAAAAACCACACTCAGCTTAGTTTTCTTTCTGTCCTCCTTTATAACGGCATGGTGTCTTAACTAGTAGAGTGGTTTATCTCCGTACATCTCTTCAGTTACTAATTCAGCATGACCATTGTTCATGTATTCTCTCATACCTTTCTCATAATACTGCTTTGAATCGTTTCATCAGCCATTTGAAGCGGTTCGTGAGCTACTCCAAATTTGAATCCAACTCAAGCCAGTTCTTCCGCCAGGGTAATTACTTCATATCGTTCATCAACTAGTTGAACTGTCTCAGTAAAATAGCGAAGTACTTCATTCACAGTGTTACCTTAGATTCTGACTCGTGTATCCCCATTTTATCTATTTGCCAAAACTGCTATAGGTTCTGTGAATCTTCTTCCTCTTGACTTACTCCTATGTGAAGCACTTGCTGAACAATCTCCAGGTCAGACAAGTCACACATTCTGTGAAGCGTCCATCCCAAACGATGTTCAAGTGCAACAAGTGAGTCAGTTAACCTGTGTGTTTTTCCAATGACTAATCGCCAGTGCATGTCCAAAAAGAATATTTGGATTTACCAGTAAGTCAAAAGCCAGTTGGAATTCAGCTTTCGACTTACCTGAAGATGACACTGGTTTCAAGCATGAACCACCAGTGGTGTAAGGACTGGATAGTAAAGGCAAATCTTGTCGGACGCCAGAGCTTCAATTATAAAGCTATCCATTGTCAAACAGACATCTTTGAAGTCCCTTTCAGCCCACAAATCAGTGCTGGAGTTGTTTGCAATAGTATTGCTCGTTTCTCATTGCTGACTACATTTAACACACCAGATGTAGAAGTTGTTGGATTCACGGTCTTGTAGGTCTTTCTAGTAGGTTGAGGCGGTAAAACTAGTTTATTTGTTACCATTCCCAAACCACTGCATAATAAGTTGTGATGTAGCCCGCCGCAGCTGCTACAATTTTTCTTCGAACTCCTGCACTACGAAGCAAGATGACGAGCACCTAATCAGAAAAAAATAGCGTCTTAGCCTTCCAATAATGTTTCTTTGAGTAGCAACATTAATAGCAGTCTTGGATGACTGTTCTGTGATTTTTTGAGGTACCAAATACACAGTACGGACTTCGTGACACAGCATTCACTGCTTATGTAGTTGTCCCGACAGACAAGGAAAAGGCTATTGGAGTTCTCAATGAAACTTTATCTGTTTGTGACTTTAGAAGAATAGACTTCCACATATTGGAATGCATGCCTTTGTCCAGTTCAATGATCTCAACTTGTATGGACGCAACGTCTTCTAGGGCTGCGATTTCCGTCTTGAGGTAATTCATCAGAACCTCCAAACCAGCAGAAGAAATATTGCCACATTGCTCCTTGCTGTATTCAATCATAACTTCAGTGGGTAACATTTTTAGCAAAATGGACGTTAGAACAGACCCATAGCTCGTTTTCTCCACACCGTAGCTTCAAGACTACGAATGTATGTTTGGCATTCATCATATAACCTATGAGAGCACCACCATCAACCGGGCTTTTCCGACAAGAAGGTAGATTTAACACTTTATTGAAATGAGCATGAATTAAACTGCCCTTTCGACCGAGTCTTTCTTTTAGTATGTCAAGTGCATCTTCGTAATTTGCACCAGTTAGTCGATCCCTTTATGCCATTAAAGCAGGGCCTTGTAACAAGGTACGTCCATAATTAATCAACAGGGGTTAAATTACCATTCTTGTGAATTGAAGACTCAAACTGATCGTAAAATTCCTGTCATTCAAGTATCTGACCATCAAATTTTTTCACATCTAGCTTAGGTAATTTCGTGTGATTGGTTCCGGAGCTCCCTCTAGCAGTCTGGTCAACTTTAGATCAGACTAGATTTGCTTTACAATGCTTTACAATACTGGACGCAGCAATAATGTCCTGTTACTGCTTGCAGGATTGTACTTCTTTATCTAAGCTTTCTTGATCAATAACAGCAAACCCTTTTTCATATAATTCCAGCAACGAGTCCTTTAGGCTTAGCTGGCTGAGCGCAAGTTCAACTAAACCTTTACCTTTTATCCCAATGTTTTCATCAATTGCACCAACGTTTTGCACCACGTTTTGCTCACCTGTCCTTGAGGACAAGATCCGGTATGTTGAGGAGTGGTCTAAAACACGGCAACTCCCTCTTTCCGTACACAAATGTTGCACCTTCCATGTGGGAAACCTTAATCCCTGTTGTTTGTACCTTCTAGACCAGAAACCACTCCCAGCGTACCATAATGTTTGTGATCTTGGAATCTGGTTTTCCAGAGATTTGAAATCTTCACTTCATTGTAGGAAAATCTGTACTTTGGCTTATTCCAGGTCTGCCATTGTGCAACATTGTTTCACCTCTGGGGATGTCCCTACTAAAATTTGGGCATTTAGGGTCTACGTACGGCCCATCCTTGAGTACGCTACCCCGGTTTGGTCGCTGTTCCTAATAGGGGACATTAACTGTGTCGAACGAGTGCAGCGTCGGTTTACGAAGAATTTGCCAGGATTCAGGGAGTTTAGTTATCGAGAACGGTTGGAAAAATCCGGCCTTGAACTCCTAGAACTTCGTAGATTGAGGTTCTACCTCATCCTCGTCTACAGGATTCTCCGTGGGCTTTTCAGGGCTGATCTACCATTTTTTGATCTACCTTCCCGGGCTATTAATACACGTGGGCATGACTGGAAATTAGTGTTTCCTACCTTCTACATGGATTGCCGCAGAAATTTTTTCTTCGTTCGCTTTGTTCCCATTTGGAACGCGCTGAGTAGCGACACTGTTTGTGCACCACCTCTTTCTGGTTTCTACTCGAAACTACGCAGGGAACCATTACATACATTTCTGAAGCGCCCTCTACCTTCTTCCCTGTAACTTTCTTCTTTACTCCTTTTTTTCTATCGCATGAGCAGAGTAAGTGGGCTCACACCCCTTCTACCGTCCTTCAACTCCGTGGTAAACGTGTTATTATTATTATTATTATTATTATTATTATTATTATTATTATTATTATTATAACTTGGTAACTTTAGCTCGGACAGTCGCTCGTTTTTGTTTTATTTTGTCTGGTCCAGACATGGTTTCTGCACCAAAAACTTTGTGGTATTTGCATTAACAGAAAAACTAACGGTGAGCTGCTGTCGTTAGGACAAGAGTGTATTTCATCAAAAGCAATACTAAACAACAACAAAAGCATGACAATAAAAGCAATACCATACGTTAAGGCGGTTTTGTGACAGCTAGCTTTTGACTACACATGTACAGCCAGAGACAGCTAGCTTTTGACAACAGTATACTCCTGTACATCAAGGGGCAGCTAGCTTTTGACTACCATACCCCTATGAAGCAAAGAGTAGCTAGCTTTTGACAACAATACACCTTGTACAACCAGGGTAGCTAGATTTTAACAACACTGTACCCTTGTGTAGCAAGATGCAGCTTGATTTTGACACCAACGCAACTGAACAAACAAGGAGCACCTAACTTTGACAACAGTGTGCCCCTGTGCAGCAAGTAGCAGGTAGCTTTTGACAATACACCTGTACAGCCCAGGGGCAGCTAGCTTTCGAAAACAGTGCACCCCCCAGCGCAGTAAGCTTTTGAAAACAATAAGGAATAGACATTGGAAAATGACCACAAGGTATTCCTGGAAACTAAGAAGTTTACCTTTAAAATGGCACTTGCTACATGCTAGCATTTATTACGTCAAATCAATGGTGGTATCAAATCATGTGAAAGCAAATCGGTTCATGATATGGTACAGTTTGGCCGTAACACGTTCTACATTATTGTATGGGAAAATGGTATATGTCTCTTGATTGTTGGATGAGACTTTTAATCTCTCTTTACACATAAATTCTTCATTTAACCGTTGTCATGTGAATACTTACACGATGATTGAGTAGAAAAACAGACGAAGTGAAGTCATTAAATATCCGGCGCATAAAATATTCATGTGACCAACACGTTTAACCAACCAATCGCTGAAGAACATAAGAATGATGCTCGTCACTGCAGCCGAAGATGTACTGAGTCCTAAGAATAAAAAATATTAACATTGAACACTCAAAGTAAACACAGTAATGGGGAAAACCCGTGAAGATTATACAGGTGGTGTATGGGTTGAATTTATCCATCAATGGTTTTGAACCGTTAATAAATATGAGATGCATGTCCTTCTAGCAGTTTTTATATTTCAAGTCCTGTACATTAATTTAACGATTAAGTGATTAATGATTTTGATATCTATGGAACACTATTTTCAGATATAAATGAAATAAATAAATCAAGTTTCTGGTGTATGAAAAAAGTCATTATGATTTAAACTTTAGAACTACAGACACCAATATAATGTTAGTACGGAATGGTTACAGTAGTTTGTCAATTTATGTCTAAGCTACTGTATACACATAAAAATCTAGAAAACAAAAAAGAAAAACACGGAAGTTAAAAGTATAACAGAAAAAATTTGTAACAGCATTTGATCAACTCACTTTTTTACATGTTAACTTAACCTTTGTAACTAAGAAAATAAGGAGATAATTTCGTTTTAATTTCTTTTGTGCTTGTTAACCTTAACAGGTTTTCAGAAATTTTGTTGAAAAAACTACGAATTTAGCAAGTATTGGTACCTTCTCCACATATTTTGTGCAAACAGTGCATCAAAACGATACGTGCTTTTTCATAATATGTCAGTTTTAAAACAGTTTTAAAACAGTTGTAGTACTCAACATTTTTTAAAATAATGGTGAAAAACTGTTACGTAGTCTCTAACCTATGATATTGTAAGGATTTTAATTTTCTTGTAAATCTCGTTTGTCTTTATTTGTTCATAAACGTTAAACATGTCGATATTTGATTTTTGAAGGCTTTTAGATGGCGGTTTGCAAAAAAAACCAGTATTTTCAATACCATAACGTATAACCCATGCATAGCAAATCATTTATACTTTTTTATTTTTATTTTGCTTTTACATTTAGTAGGTTTCTGATATGACAACCCAGGGAATGATTTCTTTAATTCTTGAATAATCAATCCGTTGTTGTAGGTTCAAAATATTGGTCTGAAAGCCCATCATATATATTTTTGATATGCAACATGTCTTTGCAGTTTTGAGCCGTGCAGAGTTTGGAGTGTAGGTTCAAACGCTTCCCTGAGATTTCATCGTGATACTAGCTGTTTTGTTCTCATTAATATAAAATTTCATTTGTAATGAGCCACGAGTTTAATATATCAAATTAGTGTTGGAGTTTTGAAACCACGCATTCATAAGCGTAGTCATCTGTGAGTAACATCAGCATACAAGAAAATTGTACTAAAAATCCCTCAATGCCTCCTGCCCAGTTTTATTGGTTAAGTTTTGATTTAAGTTAACACCATCCTACCCAAGTATACTGTTGCAATAATAATAAAAAAAAAACCTTTTTTTTTTAAAGGACAATTCGGGTTAGTTGATCTAATATACCAAAGTTTGCGCTGTCTCCTCCCACTGCAAGTACGTATATTTTTTTTAGATAAGAAGAGGTAGTCAAACTCCTTGCAGTGTGAGTGTGACTGGTTCTAGGGTCTAACTCCAAATCACAAAAGTTGGGATCTAGTACATAACAACGTGGACTTTTGAGAAAAATTTCAACGAAAACTAGAAACAAGCAAAATATGTAAAATCAATATTGTTGATGTAAAAGGCAGGAGTATGTTACAGCTACTGTTATCCGGGAGTATAAAAGGGAGCATTGTGCGACCTACAATATATTATGGGGGAGACTATTTACCCCAGAGCGATATGGTAACTATCATGAAGCAGACATTTATCGACATTTGCTTCAAGAATAAAATGGGAATTGTTACCATCATCCATTACTTGAACATGTGAAAAAACTGGACGAAAGTTACAAATAGAGAAGAGTGATAGCAGCCAACTCTTGGCATGCACTGTGCAAGATCTACGTGGGTCAGTAGACACTCATTGTTTACACTAGTGTGGTTCAGGAATAGGCTGGAATAGTCATGAGACCCAAGAGCATGGATAACTTTTATTCTTCTTAAAAAGGGAATAAGAGGAAGGCTGGTGTGTTCTTTTTTATTTGAAAAACAAGGCAGCGGGTGCGAGGGGGTTAATTAAAAACTAAACGAGCGTGTTTTAGGGTATTGATTTGTTGCATCGTCCACTAATCCGATTTTTCCCGTAAAACATTTTACCTTTAATATTCTTTTGGTTGGTTGATATCACCAAACCAGGGTAAGATGATTATTTAACTAATCCCATGTCTTACATGGACTGACGAATACTTGAGATTTTATAGGAATGAATGCTATTTCAAAAAAAGATTCAATTAAAAAAAAAATCTAAATCAGTGCGTGGCCGCCAAGTAAATGAGAAAACGTCACCCAAAAGTAGATTATTACATGCTTAACGATTACAGTACTAATTTTCTGAGTACGCCGTTGTTGTACAAATACACCTCACAAGCAGACTGTCTTTTAACTGTAAGAAGAGGTTTGCCAATTTCAGCACATTGGGACACATTCCCATGTGATAGAAGTATTTCCAAATTGTTTGAATCGTGAGGGCAGGATATAATAGTAATAAAGAAAAACTCAGTAATAAGGCATGAGAACGTGTCGTTTATGCAGATAAAGTGCCATCACCATCGTTGATTTCTTGTTACTAGGTGCCTACCTACCATGGCTCCTACGTTAACTGCCACAGGGCATAAAAACACCTGGGGCCTTAGTCTTGAGTTGCGCTTTTCAAATCGCATGCGGTTTTACCAAAAAGCGCGCCAAAATCATGGCTCGCCCATTCTGTTGCACGTGACTTTTGATAAAACCGCATGCGATTTGAAAACTATCAAGTCGAGACTAAGCCGCCTGTACAGCTTGCTAGAGAAGGATTGCAACTATATTTTCAATTAGGTGGAGAATGGTGATGAGATATTTGCTTCATTAGCATTGCAGCGAAAGGTTGGTGTACATGTAGTGGAGGGTGTAGAAAATCACAATTGCAACCAGCATTGTTATTGTTGGCAGGTTACCAGACTGAATGGCTATGGACCGCACCGCAGTGCAGGCTCTTGTGTGTCCATAAATCTGAAAGGTATTGTTGTACACCGTTTTCACTGTTGTTCACGATATGCAATTTGGGTTTCTCTTTATTTTTTTTTATTTATGTGGAATATGAGCAGATTGTTGGTCTGATAATTAAGTAAATACCTGGTTGGAAATCTAGACACACGCTAGTCTGTTGCGCCAAATTAGGCAACAAACATCACAACAAACATCACATCAATTCAATTGTCGAGGTTGTAAACCATTGTAGCGCGACGCCATAGCGTCAGTGTCTTATATTTCTTAGCATAGTTGGGCACATTTCAGGTACTTGGGGAAAAATAATAATGCGGTACAAAAGCTTAAATTGTGTTGAAATCGAGAGCAATGACCCACCTGACAAAAATTAACTCGTTTAGGAATGCCAGCTAAGCTACTTTCAATACAAAATCTGACCCTCAATAACGTTGAAAATGTGTTACCCCTCATCCCCATGTTAAATCCCATAGGGTGATTATTCATCGATACCGAGCTAACTGGAAGACTTCCAGCTATAAAACTGGTCGAATGAGTGCAGTACAATACGAACTGCGTATCTTTTATGGTTTGAAGCCTGGGGACGTAACGAGGATGGCGTGGGAGGGCGCGTAAGTACGAAAATATTGTTATAACCATTGTTAGTATTGTCTCATTTGACGGCTATAGTTCAGACAATGACAACGTGTATACTGACGTGCGTGCCTAGACACACACTAGTGTATCACTATAAATCTAAACAACGTTGCAAAGAAATTGTATTCACGTCCAATTCACGAAAAATAAACCAACTGTAAAAACAAAGCAAAATATACAAAGCCAAAAACTGGTAAAGAGGCCACAAAGTTGAGAGTGGTTCGGCCCTTCAAAGGAGTGATATCAACACACCAAAACTAAAAAAAAAAAAAAAAAAAATCACAACAAATTTAAAGCCAAACAAAAAACCTACAAAGAGGTGACTAAGTTGAGAATGATTCGGCCTATAGGCAAATGGTAAGTAGCAAAGTGTTAAAAACCAATTTCTTGTTAACGTAGCACTTTATTACAAATCTGCAAGGTAGTAGAGTTGATCTAATACACAATTTAAAAAAAAGGAGTGATATCATATCAAAAACCAAAACTGGTAAAAGGGGCCTTTAAGTTCCGAATGGTCCCAATAATACTTTGTACGTTAAATGAAAACGTGAACATTGCTACCGAAAGTAGCAATGTTTTAGTTTTCATTTAACCTTCGAATTATTAAGCTGTGCGATTAACTTGGTGATTGTTTTGGTGTGTTGATATCACTCCTTTGAAGGGCCGAACCATTCGGAACTTGGCGGACCCTTTTACCAGTTTTGGTTTTTGATATGATATAGGCTACCAGAACGGTGTCCAAACTGTGATAGGCTACATCTGAAAATGTCCACAATGTTACAAGCCGACCTTACCTATGATGTACATTGGACTGTTGATATTTAGCATAAATAACGGAAAAAAAACAACAAGAAATCCTGGTCCGAGCCCAAAGAAGAAAGCTTGAACGAAAAGAATAATGCATCGCTTGTTGGTAGTGAGAAGTTTTACATTTTGCCAAGTCGAACCTTTCATCTTCTCTTGGTGAATCGTGACAGGAAAAAGCAACAAAACATATCCACAAACACAGATGTCCAATAACAAGTAGGCTGGCCACATGACGGACTTTCCTAAATGAGCAGAAATAAGAGATAAAATGTATTAAGGTGTATATATATATAAGTAAATTGATATCTATTCCAGTGTAAGGGATCTAATTTACAATCTAATCTAATCTAGTTGGGGTTTCCTCGCTGTGTCTGGTAAAGAAACGTTTAATGCTCAAAATATTGCATGGGAGTTACTGATGTTTAAACTGAAAGGAAAGCCAAATGGGCTTGAAAAGGTTAAATAGGCTTGCATGCGTATGGAATTAATGATTGTGACTACCCAGTTAAATAATCGTCTAATTGTTTAATATAATTTTAGTCGGCCCATTTCATGTGTTTTTTACTACAAATTCAATGGTTGCAGCCTAATTAAGTTCTGAGAAAGGCTGTACGGTCGACTTGTCCGTATCGCAACGTATTCAAGAGAAAATACACTGCCGAAGTGGATGCGTGGAATGCACGCGGTGTGGGCAAGCAACCAGCACAGTAGCTAGGTTGCAAAGCTGCTACATCTGCGGTCAGTGAGATAACAACCACGCTTGTGTTTATGGCCGCTTGTCGTGGAATCTCCGGAGAGAAACTCGATGATGGACTAAGCAATATACGACAAAAGCCGATAAGGATGTGGTGCAAGCCACATAATACAGCATGGGAAGCTTTGCAGTTCTTGTTTTAGAGTGAACACATACTAGTGGTTAAACTATGTACAGCATCTGCTTCAGTGAAAGAAGGGAAGAGAGCGTTAAGCGACAATGTGTGGATCACCATTTTCCTATTCCAGAATCCAACTTGACAGTGCCGTCCCGCGATTCGCAACATCAAAAGTTCTGTTCGAGATAGAGGCTGGGGATTGAGGCTTTACGGCTCATCGACAGCTATACTATTTTAGGTTCTGGTTGGCCAGTCTAAATAGCTGTATTTATGATCGTTTGCAATCGCCTGTAACCCATATGCACTAACATTGGTGGTGGCTGGATCCTTGTACGCGCACTGAGTTCCTGCATGTGCTAGGCAACGCTTTGTTTAAGTTAGCATCTACGATAATTGGTAGTACTCTTTGGACGATAGTATTTTTATTTTGTTGTATATCATTTCATTTTATTTAAGTTTTATTTATTGTTTTAGAATATTTTTACTTTATAATGCTGAAGGAAGTATACGTACCCGATTTTTGATTTAAGCATTTCTTGAGGGTTAACTACGTGGTGGTGGGGGGCTGGGGGAGGAGGAGGAGGAGGAGGAGCTGCATGGCTTGTTGGAGGATCCACACTGGAAAATTGCAAATGCCTGGACTTTCGTAATTGGGGAAATCTGCGTTCATGACAGGGCCAAAAGATTGTCCAGAATAAATCAGGAGTGGGCCTTATATTTTATTATTCCAAAACTGATAATATAAAATTGTGTAGGGGGTCTAGGGGATAGAGTACTGTTTTTATTTTATCAATTACGGGTAATTGTTTCGAAATGTTTGACGGCTAGTTGTGAAAGCTGTGAATGGGCAGTTTTCGTCATTGGCTAGGGAGATTGTTGGAGTGGTACAAAATTACATTTCTTCGTAGTCATAGTCGTCGCTGTTGGTTACTTCAAAAATTAAGGGTTCGACTCGGTAATCAATCAAGCGATCAGTGCCCCAATAATCGTTCTCAGCGTTACAACGTGGTTAAAGCATTTCTGCCAGTCACCAGGGGTTACATTGGCTACTGCAGTAGTTAATGTTTTGACGTCTGCAATTTTACATTTTGTGTTGGATGCTCTTATTTCGTCTTTAACTAGGGCCCAAATTAAATCGATGAGATTCAGCTCGCAGTGGTACGAAAATTTGCTTTTCGAGCCACGAAATAATTTCTGGGTTATTGCTTTTGCGTGTTGCTGCCTTGTCGAGTCGAACTGAATGACACGGAACGTTGTCCATCATGATCACCAAGTTGGCCGGAATATTTGCTAGTAGTTTTTAACTAGTTTTTAAAGCACTCGTCGTTCATTTCTTCTTGGTAATCCCCAGTCTTAGTTTTCTAATGAAAAGAAGTTGAGCACTATTTACAAATCATTTTCGTTAGAGCCAGCATGCAATAATATCAAACATCGATCTTTTCCCGGTGGTATGAGGCGGCCACGTTAACTCTTTTTTTCCGTGCTGTGATGTCGGCTGTGATGTTCGTTGGCCCACATCTCGTCCAAGTAAACAAACAGTGGTTGTAGCTACGCAATTAACTTACCGAAGAACTACAACGTAGAGCAACATTTTCTGAACTTTCGATATAAGTCGGAATCAAAGCTGCAAAGGGCGAGCAAGCTTGGCAATTTGTCTGCGCGCTTCAGCTTTCGATGTGCTAGGCCGTGACGGCGTCGTCTGCGGCGTTAGGCTTAATCGTCGTGCCGTAGTTTTGGCCAGAGTTCGGTATCGGTGTTTCCTTTCCTAAGGCACGCTTACCGTTCTCTGAGATTTTCCAGTGGCAAAGCTGGTTTTTTTAATTATTTGTGTCAGCATCCGTGTTGTGTCCTGAGCCTCCATGTATTTGAAAACATTGCAAACATTCCCCCTAGCTTGTGAATTCAGAGGTTTTCCACGTTGGGAAGCGATAAAGCGAGAGATAAAGGTCGCCATGTTGGTTCGACTGCTCGAAGAGAAACTTTTACCAGGCGTGATCAATCCATTGTCCGAAAATCCGCGCGGAGTGGCCAACCAGAACCTAAAATAGTATAGGTTATTAGTGCCTACCTCAGTCACAGTGTACTGGACCAGGTCGCCACTGTGCCACACATTACAGAAAGGTTAAACACACCCTGACTCTAGATTTTAAAATACATCTGTACCCAAAATTTAACGGTGTAACAATGGTAGCAGTGAACATTGGGTCGTCAGATTCGATAGACCTCTTGATCCTGGCTATTCTTAGCTAGCTACTACAGACCTGTGCTCGATCCCGGTGAAGGGAAGTGTATAACTACATGCTTTTCTTTGGTTGTTTCCTGCCCGTTGGAAGAGGGTTTCCTCTGGTTCTCCACTTTTTTCCTTCATGCAGAAAAAAATAACTGACACAATGGTGGTTCCTTCAACTTAACATCTGCCACTTGGGCCTTCAAAGAGCTCTAAGCTCTAAGCTCTTATTATTATAAGTTCAAAATCCAAGTTATTTCACCTATTTTCAAAAAGGTGATAAGGAAAATTTGGAGCATTATAGACTAATTTCTTTGCTTCCTGTTATTAGCAAGATTATTGAAAAGTTTTTTTGCTGCAAAGATTGAATTGTTTTGAAACAAACATAACATATTTTAGTGTAGGCAACAGGGTTTCCACAGAAATCATAGCACCACAGAAGGTTTAAAGCTAACAAATGATATCGTTAGTAGTACTTTAAACCGAGGTAAATTTGTTGCTGCTGTTCTGAATGACCTCCAGAAGGCGTTTGATACTATCAATCACGATGTACTCCTTAGTAAGTGTGGAACAAATTAGCCTGCGTGGGAAAATTCTGAATTACTTAACGATCAGATCTGCCCAGACAAAGATTGGAACTAGTTGTATTGATTTTAAAGATATAGCCCCCAGGGTTTGGTGCTGGGACCTTAAGTTTTAAAAAAAAATTTACATTAATGATACTGAGAATTTTATTAACAGAGCGGATTTTGTTTTGTTTGCTGATGATATTATTTTAGTTTCTCTCAACTTTGAGTATCTTAAACGGGACGGAAAGCCGACGGCTCAACAAGAGTCAAATAAATACAGATGCTAACCTATTTACGTTGCCTTTTGGACTATACAAGTCCAACATATAAATCCAAAAGGCAACGTAAATAGGTTTAAGTCTGTTTTTATTTGACTATCTTACTATGATGGATAACCTTCAGTCAGATTTTGATAATAATAATGAGTGTTTTTATGTGAATGATGTTTACATAAGTGAGACCGAACCATTCTAACAATTAAAATGCCTCACATGAGTCATCCGGACAAAGAAATATTTTTATTCATTCTGAATTTTGCATACTATCCTAAAGTATTTTTTAGGAAAACCGCTTAGGAAAACCTCTGTTAGGGCACGTTTATGCAACCACTCGCTTTTGTATTCTCGCAGCTAGAAGCTAGAAATCACCTCCAATACCAAAATGGCGGCCGTTTTATGTCTGCCGCCTCGCAGGGAAAACAGCTAATAACGTGAGTTCAGAAGCGCTTGGGAAAATTGTTTCGTCATGAGGAATTCTTTATATTATCGGTACGGATTATAAGACTGCAAGTATTTACTCAAACGATGTCGGATTTAGCTAATCCATTTAGCGTTGTTGCCATGGCAATGTAACCTTTGTCATCGCGATTGAGTTCAAGCTGCGAGAATGCAAAGGCGAGTCGCTCGGTAAACGCGCCCTTAAGCTGCAAATTCCTGTTAGGAGAAAAGACTATGGTGCCCGTAATAGAGACCAACTTCTACATTTTGATAATCTTTAAAACTCTCCCTGAAAAATTCGATAAACTTAATAGCTTTAGCAGACTGAAAAACGAGCTACCTGGCCAGTTGAGCTGGTCAACTAAACACGAATCTATGGATGTTAGATTGTTAGTATCCTGTCACTGGTATTACCTGAAATGCTTGAGTTTTATTGCAGTGGGCTTTATATACTTTTTATTCTAATTATAGTGTTTCTTATGGTTTTGACAGTACCCGTGAAAGTGCATTTTTCTTGAGAGATCACATATTTTTATTACATTTTATTTGTTTGTCAACATGTTTGTCATATTTTTCCATGGATTGACCAAGGTTAACAACTGAGCTAATTATTGTTTATTGTAATACACCTGATCTTGATTTTGACCATTTTACAGCACATACAAGTTATTATTAAAAGTATTGTTTTTAACTGAAACAAATTAAATTATTGTTATATAAGGCTTTTTTTTTACTTGAATAATTTTATTCCAAATATCAAAATTGTGTAACGTATCTATCTACATAATAAGGTCGTTGAAATAAGTATAAGTAAACAATCACTTTATTCGCTTTTCATTCTTCGTGCACGTGTTATGTCTATAATAATAATAAATAAAATTTGTTGCGACAGCAACGGGTCTGGCAAGGACCGGGGAGTCACTAACAGCCAGCCCTAGGAAAGGTGTACACAAACTGGCCTAGGAATAGTGATCAGAATAGGTTTGGGGACACGAATGCCTTACCACCTTGGTTAGACCTGCCAGGGACCCAAAGGCCCCCGATGGCATCGCCAAACATGTGGGACATGGGAAGGGTGTGAAGATGGTTAAAAGGCCCAAACAGTACACAAAAAAAGTAAAAACATTTTGTTTAAAAATAGATATGCTACGATGGATGTTTTAAAACTAATGCACCCATATAGCGTTTTATGTCATCACTTAGTAAAAAATAAAATAAAATAAAAAAGAAATACTTAAAATAACCAATCAGATAGAAAAGGGTGGGAGGACCACTATCACCACCCGTACTACTATGGAGGCGGCAGGGGACGCTTCAAGAATTTAAACAGTGGCTCGGTCTTTGGTACGGTGCCTAACAATTTCGTCTAAAACGTTAATTGTTGATGGGGGAAATGAAAGAATCCGTGTTTAAACTAAAGGCATGTAGTTTCGAATCAAACTAAGCCACGTTGTTAATTTTGAGGCCTACTTGGCTCCTAAACACGTTGAAATGGCTTACTTATTTCGTAAATTCGGCCTTTTACTGCTGAGATGAATTGTTTCAAACTGCATACCAACAATTACTGCAGAGCACGAGGTTTATCATTGCTTTCTTGCAAAAAAGTATTTCAAAGTGGTTAACGAGGCTATCTTGCAGAGTGGCCAGCAACAATAAGACCTGTCTAAGTGATAACAAAACACTAATGAGGCATTGTTTTGCCGGGTGATTTGCTTTCTTCATCTCCCAGAAAACAAAAATGTCGAAGCAGCCAGGCTAAAGATTTAAACACCACTCGTCTGTACAACGGACTTCAGCAAGCAATACAACATTATTAGGCAGAGCAATTTTTTTTCACACAACGATGCTGGAAAATGCATCGACGTGTCAATTTTTAAACGTCACGGGATGCATCATGGGATGCGCTAATTGAGTGAGCGAAGCGAACGAATTGCAAAACGAAGCAAAAATTGGATTGAACAAACTTAATTCGATGAAAGCGTTTGTTGGCCAGTGAGTGCAAACTTGGGATTGAAGAAACTTAATTTGGTGTAACATGGACATACACATGAGCAACCAAACCCTGCCAGTGTTGCAAACGGTGGATCGAAGACCAGCCGTGCAGATACGGGCTTCCTCTAGTGTTATATATTGAAGAGCGTACTGTTTCCGTTGGATATTGTTTAACCCTACAGATTGAGAATATTTTACTTTATACGAATTCATTTTATTGTTATTCAACTCAGTAGGTTTTAAGAATTGTAACATTGCACAGTTGTTCCTCAATGCATTTTTAAAATCTTTATTATAATATCGGAGGCCGGCTAAAAGGAAAGCCTAAAGGAAAGCCTAAAGGAAAACCACTTCTCCCCTCCTCGCGCCCGCATTGAAAATGCACTCTCCCACTCTACCTGCAGCCAAAAAGGAGCCAGGCATGAGTGGTCGATCAATCTGACAAGTCGTCGGGAAAATATCCCCGGAAGCACTCTCCCATTCTACTTTTAGCCAAAAAGGGCAGGCATGAGTGGTCGATCAATCTGACAAGTCGTCGGGAAAATGTCCCGGGAAAATGTCTCGGGAAAATGTCCCGGGAAATGTGACCGGTCCCGTGCATGGCACAGGCTTCCTCTAGTTGTACATAAGTTTAGTTTTATTTCAAGTAATCTTTTAAATTTGTACTTATTTAAATGAGTCATGTAAATGAAAGTTATGTTTTTAACTGTACATATCTTTAATTTTATGTGCATTGATTGTTGTTTGCAAAAATGTACTGTTTATGGTTTTGACATATTGGCACACAAGGACTGCTTGGAGTTTCTTGCCATTTAATTTAGAAATCTAATTAATATTATGTTAACAGTATTAATATTTTACACAACAATTTAAACTACAGAAGAAATGAAATGGTAAATAAGAAATTGTTTTGCTTCGTGCCTTGGTTGTTAACAATTCTGTATACATACTCTGAATAAATTATTATTATTATTATTATTATTATTATTATTATTATTATTGTATATGTTATTTATACGTGTTAAATGTAAACTATGTACTGCATTGCTACTTAAACACGTTTCCCAAAACTACGAGCATTGACAGCAATAAAAGATGTATTATACATTAACAATTATTATTATTATTATTAATGTTATTTATTGAAATGTAATGTTTGTGTTTGCTGCTCAAACAAGCTTATTCAAGCTTCGAGCATTTGTGATGCAAATAAAAGTATTATTATTATTATTATTATAAATTGTTTTTCATCACAGGTTACAATGCATTAAAAAAGGAATTTAAAAAATGGTTAAATGATGAATTATAATACATGATACCATGAGGGTTGTGAATTATCTAAAATTTCTAAAATTTTATTTTCATTACTTAATATATTATTTATGTATAACTATTGAAACTACAATTCCTGTTATATGTGTAAATTGATATTAAATAGTAATTAAGTATTAATTGTTTTGAAAATTTTAGTTTAAATGAAATCACATTGACGTTATTACTATAAAACTTGAAATTGTTCTGTTAAAATATATGTTTCCCAGAAATTTTTATTTTTTATTTTAGACACTTGCTTTAAATGTATCATTTACTTTATACAACAACTCTAATCTTGTGTTTTTTTTTATTGATTGTAACGAACCTACATTCACAAATACTTAGGTACTTCATGGAGGTTCTTTTCTTTCCACCATCATAAAATAAAAAAAAAATAAATTATTGTTATTATTATTATTATTTTATTATTATTATAAT
>JAHWFP010033635.1:0-23640 GCA_023313725.1 Lithobius niger | reverse complement strand
TAATTATTATTATTATTACTAAAAACCCAGGACAGGAGGACAGACTCCTGCCCAATTGATGCGCTAAGCTTCACCGAATGTGGTGACGAACACCAGCAAGATGGTGACAATCTGCAAGCACGTGGTGGACTGTAAGTGGCCAGTGACACCGATGACATTGGTGAGGGATATCCCCCATACAAATGAAGCAATGTGTAACGTTAGTGTAGCCGGTATGCAAACAGGCCAATACCACTTCTTTTCGGTGACTCTGGCAACAAACTGGGTGCCATTTTTGGAGTGCCATTCTACAGTGCGTTTAATAGCCCGCAACTTATTGCCGGCTTGTTTATCCCACATGGCTGCTGTCAAGCAGCACACAACCTCAAACACAGAGTTGGAAAGACGTCCGAGGTGATTCTATTCAATAGCTTGGCTGACATAGCTTTCAAGAAAACCAGAAAGGGCCCCTTTTGCAGCGCATCAGTATATTCAGTCCATGCTATCCCATTATGGCCCAGTATCCAGCAGTATTCACTGTGGCAAGGGGTTCTGAAGGTTGTACGATACCAAGGAGGCCAGAGCACTCATAGAATCACTAAAGATGATAAAATTGCATGCCGTGAAGATCAAGGATCCATTCAAGAGCCAGACCAAGTACCAGAAGCTCTGCTGAAAACACAGAATAGCCTGGCAGAAGGCAACAGAAAACACTCACTTCCTCATGCACACAAGCACATTTAATGCCAACTGAAGACTTCGAACCATCATTGAATAGCGCTGATATCCGACATACTCGTAACACAGCCGCAACTCCTGCAAGTCCCTTGCTGCTGGAGTGGAACTTTTGGGAGGGTTGTCAGACGGAATGTAAAAATGCCACTTGGGACATGCCAAGGGACTACTCCATAACACAGTTGCAGAACTCCTGTGAGCACCTTGCTTGCTGCAGATGCTGACCACTGAATATGTCTGAAACACCCCAGCCGCCAACTGTATGCCACTGTGGTGTATAAGGACTAGCAGCTAGAGGGTCACTCCACTAGCCGAACAAGAAACCATGCAAGCATAATCTAGCTTGCTGCGAACAAGGGCTCAGCAGGCACAGCATGACAGTGCCATTTCAACCCCCACGAAGTGCCTGACAGAAACCATAAGATGTTAAGTGCTTGGAGGCCCTTCTCTTTAAGTTGAAGAAATCCTAGAATCAAACACCACACCCAGGAAGAGTGCCTGTGTGACAGTGGAAATTTGTGCCTGTACCGAGTGCAAGCAAGGATCTGAGTGTAGTGTCTGTTGAGTGTTGACAGCAAAAGTGGACACACGCTGTTTCACCCGGAGAAATCCAAAAACCATTACTGACTGCCTAGCTCTGGACTGTTAATTGCTAGCTGCAGCTACCGCTTGTAAATCTGCTCACCAAAAGCGAAGGTAGAAGTTATCCATAAACAATGACAGGGCAACAGCGGCTTGCTGGGTAAGAGGTTAATCCAACGGCACAAAAAGACTCTGAGAGACAATATTCTCCAAATAACACAGGCAGGACAGAGTTTGGTGCCTGCCTTTGTGCGATTCACTTGAAGACAGGGTGCTACCAGAAGCAACTCCATAAGGGATGCTTTACAACAATTAGTATAAGAGCTAGTCTCGTGTTTAGCCATGCACCCACGCATGAGACTAGTTCTTAAGTTGGTACCGGATGTTGCCCATGCAATGCCATAAAATGGCGAACCTCATGATCATAAAGACAGAGGTCACGTGAACAAAGTGATTCTAAGTGATCCTTGAGGACTTTTGCATGGATCGAGACCTCAAGCAGTAAACCAAAGCAAGAATTAAAACTAGACGTATTTGAAAGTTCACATCGGAGCTGCTTTAGAAACTTAGTAGTTGGAAATGAAGACAAAGCAATCGACGAAGTCTGGTACGTTTAATCCCGCGAAAGGGAGCAAGTAGCACGATTGCCACCAAATCAAATATCAGTTTTGAGTCGTTCATTTCATGAATGTTACCATTGGGTTACAGAGCGCCACATGTGGGGAACCTAATTGTTGGACATTTGAAGCCCCAATTAATTTTTTAATTGTGAAAGTTAATTTTGTAAATTTATAAACCTATCGTTGAGGAAACAATATCAAACTAATTGTTGGGAAAACAATGGTGACTGGCAAATGAAAATGGAGTCATGACATTTAAGTCCTTGCCAGGAGATAGCGGGGAATAGTACGAGATATTACCAGATTACTATAGCAGCTAATAAGTTCACTCTGGCCTATTTTGGTGATCGTGTCAGTCCTTACCATAAACGGAGGTTTCCATCTTAGAATCACCTAGTTTCTCCTTGCCTTTACTAGATTTCTTAGCTCTTCTAGCGTTTTACTTAGCAAAGTCCAGAACTGAGTGGTGTCCTGTATTTACGAGCATTATATTTTAGATGACTAAGGTTTAACAAAATTATTTAGAAAAGAAATCACAACGAAATGTGTATAGTTCTTACCTGTGTCTCCCTTAGCAATATCCATGAGTGATCCTGCTAAGAAGGGAAATATCGCTTGAGCTAAGTGATTCCAAATTCGATTTTTGCCATAGCCTCCTCCATGCTTTTTCAGGGCCGCCATCGTCGTTGTATCCACAACGTTAAATCCTGAAGACATGAAAAATTGTGCCGATAACCGAAGCACAAAAAAAGGCCAAAATGTCATTTCCCATTGTCCCATAACAGTTTCACATTTTGTTGCCTCTCCAACATGACAATCATGCGCACATAAGTGGTTACTTGTTAAAGATGAACTTAACCCAACTGAGATCTTCTCTCCATTTATGTCACCAAAAACGTCGTGAATTTGATAAATACATTTTGCTGTGTGCTGCTGTGGGGAAGAGATGATGTTCAAAGTTACTTCAGACCCATTGAGAGAAATGCAGTGAATGTTAGTAAGTTGGTCGTGCATTGGCACCTTGTCGTTGTAACAACTGTAGAGAATTAGGACCGTTAAATTTTGATTGCATTCTTCACTTGTGCTACATTTCTCAATTGAAATAATACTTTGCTCATCACTGTAGGAAATGTTTGCTTCTAATAGTTTAGCATTTTTGCCATAATGTGGCACTAGCAAAAAACAGGTGAGGAGGATAACGTAAAGACAAACTACTACACCAGTCATAAGTTTGTATCGTCCGACTTTATCAGTGAAAAATCCTGTAACAAATATGGCAAATAAATTATCTGATCTTCTTGCATAAGGTTATAACAAGGTATGGGAGGGTTTAAACATTTCATGAAAGACATCAACAGTTAGGCCTAGGGGAACAGATCAGTTCAAAAGCAGCACAGCACAATTGCATGCAAAATGCACATTTCACTGATATTTTGACCTAAATACAGATGTAAACAATACAGGGTGGTCCACAAAAAAATGACGACCCAGGATTTTCTAAGTCCAACTTTTCTAGTTAGCATCCCTCAGCACCAGTATAAGACAGAAATCAAATCTAATTAAACGGGAAGATTTCTGTCCTCTCCTGGTTCTGAGGGGTGCTAACTATAAAAGTTGGACTTAGAAAATCTGGGGATGTCAGTTTTTTGTGGACCACCCTGTATTTAGCGATGGCTTCTTGACAATAGGCAACATACGTAGGCAGTAGTGGTAAAATACGATATTAGAACATCCATAACCCCTCACCTTCTAATGACGAATTAGCAACTGCAAGCCTCTTGCTACCTAAATGTGTCCTTTTGCTACCTAAATGTGCCCTTATGTTACCTGCTAATGACAGCAACACTCAACCCACTTTTACTTCCTTTTATCCCAATTCCCCTCCCAGTTCCCAATTATAGCATCCCCCATAATTTAATTTGTCTCCCAGTTACTAGCAACTTAATCAAAAATATATGAGTTTGGCTCACGTCTCAGACCAATGAGCCATTGGATTTAAATGGCGAAACTCTCACAGTGCGATTTCATTTGACATCTAAACATTTTAAAAGGGGATAAAATGCTCGTGTTTAGCAAAACAGGGAAAGGACTCTTTCTTAATTTTAACTCTAATAATAAAAAAAAAACGGTTTGATGCCTAGAAACAAAGCTTTCATCAAATTTATAAGAACATCCCGAAAATGAGCGTAGTAGAAGATTACTTAAAAATTAACGAACCTTTGGCGTATGATTCCTTCATTGAATCATACATGTTTTCCGAATACAACGCTATTGTTGGCACTAATCTCAACAATGTAAATTCAGAAATCCGAATACACGACGAAAATCAAGATTTATTTCTGAATGTTACCAACAGTTAACTCCTGATAAACGGAGGTTGCTGAAGGACGATGACATGGCTCACACGGATGCTGACGTAGCAAATCTTATTAATAGTGCTTCCATGTTCCTGTTTCTAATATCAAATACCATATAGATGATAAACAAGTCAATGAGCTAAATTATCCAGGCTTCGGTACTCTACTGAAGGGACTACTCACTTACGGCTTGACGAAGCAACTGGCATTCTGCGACCATGTTGGGCGTTAGATAGTGCCACTTCTGTTGCTGCTGAACTAACCAACAATGTGGGATTCAAACAGTGGCACGCGTCCATCATCATTGAAACAACTCCCAAGGAATCTTCACCTTCACCATCCCATTGAAACACATCATGGAATTAAAAAAAATTACAATAAGCTAATCTACGGAACTAAATACATGCTCACCCGCATGCGAGCTAGTGATACGAATGCCTTCTTCAAAGCCACAGCCGTGGCCAATGGCAAAGTCTTTCTGGATAGCATTTCCTGGCACATTCCCCACGCCACAGCATCGAATGAGCAAAAACTTCAAAGCTACAATCTCATCGACCACGGAGAGACCATAGGTGTTAGGATTTAGGCACTGGCCTTACGATAGCTGTGAGATCCCGCAAAATATCAGCATCACCTAGTGCGTGGTGACTACTTCCGCAGTTGAAAAACCTAGGCGGATAGTTCTAGCTTTTTAAACTAACAGACAGGAATCTTTAGTTAAAAACTCAGCTGTGTTCGAATACTGCAGTTTGCAAGATGCTCTAAATTATGTGCGTTATCCATTTCTTGATTTGAATGCTAATTTTGCCACTGGACAGTACGTTGGTTTGTACAGAATGACGCAGTAATTTAGACAGTTTAACTACGACACTAATGACTTAAGTTCTGAATTGCTTCAGTTCAAGAAAGCCTATCCTCTCGTGGTGTCGGATCACTCCAAACAGTGTGCGATTTGGATTGCGAATCGTGGACGTACAAGTCAAACAAGTTTAGAGGAGCTGTGCTAGCTAATACTACCTGTCACGCTCTGCTCATTGGGGGCAGGAAAATGAATCTGAAGTTGGATAGAGGCAAATTCGAAGTTGTTATTAAATAATAATAAAAAATATATGGCACTCAAAACAAAAATTGCTAAAGAGAACGATGGCTTTTTGCCATTGGCATTGCTAGGACTAATTTTAGCTGTATTAGAGGCTTGGTGGAGAGACTACAGTGGTGGTATATGCCGTAAAAAAGGGACAAAATGATGCGTAAATTCTTCCTGAACTTGTGCGGCATCACAACCAAGTAGAAGGTTCTTGCTGGAAGAAAAAACCTGCACAAAAATCGAAGCAAACAAAATTGCCACATGGCAAAGGCCATTACTTAAGGCCACCCAGTGTTTAATCAACTATAATTAAACTTTAAGGAACTTTGATTTAAATGGGTTGGAAAGAGTAATGAAAACTCCAAAATTTAGAGGCACTTTTAGTAAAAACATACGAAGGTATTCCGTACCTACCACGACATATACTAAATGACCGACTTTTTCCTGCTCGCCTATGTCTTAGAAAATTTCCGAAAATTGTGCCTGAAAATAACAAACTGGACCCCTGCTATTACATATCCACTCCAAGGTTCAGCTGGGCAGCTCTCCTTAGGATACAGGAGTCTGAGTTGGAATTTTCATGCAGGTTGGGATGCACAATCTCATATCTTACAGCTCCAGAGGTAGGGTTTTGTTCGTCAGAAAGAGGCATTTGAAAGCCAATAACAAATATCTGCCACTTTACGTCCCTAGCAAACCCTCTATACATAATGGACTGGGATATAAACAACCTCTACGGTTTAGTTATATCCCCTCCAACAAGTTCCCTTGCCTAACAAGGGAAGAGATTAGAACTTTGGATGTAGACACCGTACCGGATGATGCCAACGTGGGATATATACTGGAAGTAGATCTGGAGTATCTCCAAAGAATTGTATGACGTGCACCATGATTATCCACTAGCTCCTGAGAAGATCGACATTAAAAAGGAGCTAATTTCTTCCTATTCTCTGAATCTGGCAGAAGATTTAAACCACAAGATCAAGAACTCCTCCAACACCAAACTCGTCCCGACCCTACTGCACAAGAAGAGGTACACCCTTTACTACAGGAACTTGAAATTCTACCGCCGGCACGAACTAGTAACCCAAAACTGTGGATGAAATCTTACATCGAGTTCAACACCGCAAAAAGACAAGAAGCAACAGCTCCTTTTGCAAAAGACTACTTCAAATTGTTGAATAATTCGATTTTCAGGAAAACCATAGATCGCCTCAATCGCCTCGGCTATGCATCCACAAGTAGATAGATAGCGATGAAATACACCTCGCAACCACACGCCGAATCCTCCAAGATCTTAAACGAAAACCTGGTGCAACTCAACCATTGTATTCATAGCACAAATGTAATCGTCCGACCAACTCCAGATTTACCATACTGGAACTCTCCAAGCTCTTCATATTCAAATTTGACTACGGCTACATTTGGCCAAAGTATGAATGAAGACTGCGCCAAACTCCTTTTCACCAACATCAACATACTTTTCCACAAGATTGAAACGGAGGATATCTACCAAGACATGCTTGCTGACAAAGACCTTTTCGACAGGAGTAACTATTCATCGAATCATCTCCTTTTCTCCAGTGCAAACAAACAAGTGGTGGGGAAAATGAAAGATGATATGGGCAGCATCCCCATTCTAGAATTCATCGAATTCAGGTCAAATATGTACTCGATTAAGCCCCTGAGAAAAGAGGATGTCAAGAAGGCCAAGGGAATCCAAAGCTCATTCGTTACAAAACATTTGAGCTTCAGCAACTATAAAGCGGCCCTAAACTCTGAAGATCACCTCCACAGATGGGAAGCTGGGACTAAATTTCCAGCGTCGGCTTCGAACTGAGTACCGTTAAAATATCCAAATCCCTGCTCTCTCCTTATGACGACAAGAGTTGTATCATGAACAACCGCGAAGATACTCTAGCCATAGATCACTATGCTACCGGTGCTTGGTATTAATAAGCGGACAATTTCGACTCGGCCGTGGAAATGATGAGCGGCGAGGAGGGGGAGGAAAAATTGTCCCTTCAGTTCAAAGAGTGAGAAGCGCAAAAACTGTCTGAAGCGAATATAGAGGAGGAGAACGAAAAGGCCATCTGCAGGATCGTCATATTGGAGAACCGGCAGTGAAAGTTGGAGGATTTTTGCAATGTGGAAGAACAAGATTAGAAAGAAAGATGCCATCAGTAAGAAAAATGTTCGTGTGCAGGAAACAGAAGCGCAGAGGGAAGATGCATTCAACATATTAAAAAAGGAGGAATGTAAAAGGATTGACTTTACTTTGCTTGCAGAAGTCCGGGTTAGCACTCCCAAGTCTACTGCTGTTACCCATGGGGTAACCCAATGGATACTAATGGAAAACATTTTGGTCTCAAATTGAAAGTTGGTTAACGTAAGCACAAGTTGTATAGTCGTCGTAAGTAACCACAAGTTGTTATGGTGACATACAAACTGTAATACTTAAAATGAGCCAGTGATTTTAAAAACGACGTTTTTTGAGGTAATGCCAAGATTTGCTAGGACAGAAAAACACATTAACATTATTTCATATTAACGTCCCTATTGCAACTTTTTTTTCTGGAAATTGTAGAGAATCATACATGTTATATATATTTTCGATTGTTCTTGCTTACCAGCTTTTTTTCTCTCTCCCTTGTCTAATAAGAAACAAGAATGTTTCTCTAAAAAAACCGGGCTCCTGCAAAGATTCTGTCTACTTACATATTGTAGCTTAACCTAACCTAAAGCCCTAGTACCTGGTACCGCTGGCCTTAGGCCTTGTTCCTCATTATATAGCTAATATTATATAACGCTACAGAATATATCGTGATGCCATATTATTGTTAACTTGTATTAAATTGTGAATATTAATACGTAATGTAACCTTGGTTTGGTTCTGGTACAGCACACTGCTGGTGATGTCATCACCTGAGGAGAAGGCTGATGGCACTAGAGGATCATGGTACATACTGTGGCTCTATCTATGAACTATGTAAACAGTCCTTGGTAGAAAAGGGGCTTTCCTCCAGTTGCTCCTCACTTTAAGAGCTATACCCTAACCTGGCATAGTGCAGCCTAGGCTTGCCAACTTCTAGAGCAGCTCTTATGGCCCACTACTAACATCTACAAGGATAAAATAGTGTGGCTCTGTGAATAAATCATTGAGTACATCTACAAACCGTCATGAAATTGTGAGTAATATGATCATTATATGTTTTTATTATTACCAAACGAAAGACTACAAAGTCAATAGAAATTAATAAATCGAAAAACGTTCCAACAAGACTTCAATATACATTAATAAAAGGAATTAGTAAAAGATTTACAATTTGTTATATGATTAGATGTTATTTTTCATATGAACCACAAGCACTATGAAATAATGCTGAAATAGCAAAGTCAAACATTAAATGGTCCATAAAATGTATTACCTTAGCACATCGTAAAGAAGAATAATGCAGTAAGTAATTTCATGCAGAGAAAACCCAATTTCATGCATAGTCTTCTCTACTGTCTCCAATGTAGTTACTGACTGCCTCTACAAATATTGATTAGAGCTCATACTGCAACCTTGCATGTGAACCTGTAAAGGATTAATCCCTTAAATGCCATGCCCTACTCTACGGTGTCGTATTTTAGTTAGCACCATGAGTCAATTTTGCACCCTCGCTTCTCGAAAACAAACGCCGAACATTCGGCTATGCTTTGCTTGCTTCTCTCAGATTCCCCATGATGCTCACTTTTCGTCCTTGGATCTAGTACTCTGCATGAGCACACAATCATGGCACTGAATTTAGAATAAATGTAACATTATTTAATTCAAAGTTTCCTTACCTACAACTGGAGGGCCTATGATACCTACAATGGGTCGACATGATCCTATAACGGTAATGTCTGATGTGCTCAGGCCAGCAATCTTCATATGTAGTGTAATATAGGGTAACACCGAACTAGAACCTGAAATAAAAGTGTAATTTTAGATGTGTCAATGTTTATTGTTGTTTGTTTATGATGTGCATTTGTTGTGTGAAAATACATGGGATACTGCAGATTGCTTTCCTAGTGAATAATTAAAGTTGATATTATTTATGACTTATCTTAAAGAGTAAACTTAAGATCATGAGTCAAAATCTTCATTGTAAATCTAATGTAAATTTAGGAACTCATGTATTAATTATTTTGTAGTAAATAATAATTAATACAGAAGGGAACTGAGGTTTTTCCGTGTGAAAACAGAATTCAGAAATGGCGAAAAGGGTAGTTAACATGCCTAGGGTCTAAGTTGTAATTAATCAGGTGACACAGCCTTCTTTTGTTGATAAGATTTGCATTCAGTGAAGATCAAGCTTTAAAATGACAATTTTGGATTATAGGCTAGTATTCAAAATGAATTACTAGTAAAGTATTAGCTATTTATGTAATTGTTTATTCTATGGTTGGAAAAAGAACTGAATGTGAGGGTAAGGTGCTCTAAAAATTCACTGGTTAATTATTGGGTGAGTGTATTAATTCATGAATTTAAGTATTGAAACTAAGAATTGTCAATTTTAAAAGTTTATCTCGAAACATAACTTATGAATCAATTTGGACCATTTAATGCGAAGTAACTGAAAGTGAAACTAGAATGAAGTGCACCCTACCTCGGGTTATTATGTTAGCTTTAATAAGTGTGTATTTTGGTAATTTTGATGTGGAACCTGCCTACCTTGGTCCCCAAATGTCTGAATTGGTTCTGTGGTATGGATTATAACCGTCGGAAAACTTTAATTAGTGATTATTTGGTATCGTCACGTCAATTGGGAGTTAACCGCCAGTTACCTCCTTTTTTTTGAGCTAACAGTCTCCAACTTAGTGCCATACATATATTAATGTATATCCACGTCCCCTGTAATCAATAGTAAAGTCAAAAAAAGTTACATCTTGTTTCTAGGTTAAGTGTTAAGTATGATTTGAATTAGAATTTTTATTTACGTGAGTCTAAGGACCTTAGTCATACACTCAAATCTAAACTTAATCTAAACCATAAACCTAACAACCGACCCATTTCATACAGAATTCACACTTCTTACCAGATCCCAACAACGGCCAACACCAACAGTTACACCAACCAACGATTACAGCTACACAAAAATTCAGTAGTTACCCAACCAATCAAAGACAAGTATGATGGGTGAATTTGTAATAATGTATGCATTACGCTAAGTTGATCATTGTAGATCATTGTTGTAGAGTTTGTAGACCATTGTTTTGCAAGACAACGAAGCACATGTATTGTATGCCATTGATAATATCCTTAGTTTAGTGTAAAGGTATTCGACATCAGTATGATGGCTACAGTACATAGAGACGTTGAGGTGAATCCTGAAAAGGTGGAATCTGACGGCTGATGCCTCTTCCACGTACTGGAAGAATACAATTTTTGCTTAACTTCATGATATAGGATGCTCATCCGTGGGTTTCCCATATTTTGGCACCTTTAAAAGTATTTTTGTGTCTGGTCATCGTGGGTGCTCGAACCCAGACAGGGATGAAGCATTTTAAAATTTCTAGAGCTATATCATTTTGGAACCTGTTGTTGGGCACCCAATTTTCAGCTTCTATTTGTTTTCCTTACAGATGTAAACATGCTAGGAATTGGTATGGCCTTTCAGCACAGCAGGATTCGTGTATGGGTAAAGGATTTAATATGATTTACTATGCTAGTGAGCTTTGTTGTCTATTGAAAAATGTACACCATTATGATTAAACCTCCCCCCCCCCTCCCGGAAGGGCTGGCTGAAATTTGTTTCTTTTGCGAAAGCAAATCTACATTACCTGTGAATTTTGTATTCTGTTCTCAGAGTGCTGTTATTATCCTAGAGATTTAAGGTTGTTTGGGTCCGGCCAGCTTAGTAACCCGAGTGCGTAAGTGTGCACCCTTCCTAAAAACGTGCCAACTGCGAAAGCTTGGCATCTTTGTTCTCTAGCAATATGTTAAGAAGGTGGCTTGAGAGGGGACGAAGGATGGGATGAGGTAATGCATATTTTCTAAGCCGGCCCTACCTGGGGGGGGGGCTGCAAATTTGTGTTTCTTGTTGCCACTTGAAATTATATATTACATGTGAATTTTGCATTCACAGATCGACCTTCTATAATTGGTGGTGGGCTCCTTCTTGGTGGGTACCCTAAGGTTCCAAAGCTGGCATTCCCTGTAGTCACAAACTCCCTGAACGTGGCGTGAAGGGTCAACAATTGGTGAATTTGATATGAAATTTTGTTGAGAAGAGGTTTGAAATTAGTTTGAAGAGATTTGTTTTTTTAATTAAAATAAATATAAAACACCTCCCGTTCATAGGGGAAGAGCGGGGTTCGTCATGTGATGAGGGAATGACGAAACCCTGGTTAAACCTCTCTTAACAGTGAGGATCCTGGAGTGGTCTTCGGTGGTTGAGGTGAGTTCAGTTTCGTTCTTTCTTCTTCTTTGTTGATGTTGACCACATGTTGGTGGTGTCATGGATGTCGTTGACATTGGAGACTGACTGCATTGTTGATTGGTGGCAGATGTTCTGTCTGTTGATGCGTTGATGATTGTTCATCTTCCACGTGATGATAGTTGAATGTTGATCGACCATTGATGATGGGTTGATTGTTGGTTTTCTTCTTTGACTTCAACTGATGTTGCTGATGGAGTGGTGTTGGTGAGCTTGAGATGAGATGATTTATAGAGGATTGGGTCTGAATGATCTACGGAGGAGACAAGGCCCTCCTGTTTTCATTCTTGTTTGAAAGGGAGCTGTTCTTTCGTTCTTCGTTTCTTTTTTCTTTTGATGAAAGGCCTGGAGTGCAGTGGGCAAAGTTGACAGGTTGCACTTTGCCGACGATCGTTGTTCTTCCTTCAATGTTTTTATTTATTTATTTATTTATTTATTTAGGAAGGTTTTGGAAAGTGATTTAGTTGCTGGGATCGAGCCAATGTGGTGGTAATTCCACATTGAAACAAGAGTTGAATTCTTTCTTGAAGGAAAGGAGTCTTTCCTTTCTTCTCTTGGTTTTTGAGTGGCAATTTTAACAGGATAGTTCCTAGATCGGAATCTCAGTGAAAGGAAGTCCATCAGGATGAAGAAGCTTGAACATTTCATCACTAATGAGTTGTCACAAGGAGTGGCTGATGAACTTGTCTGGAGGAAAGTCCACAGTTGCCTGTCCTAGTCCACCCAAATGCTGTGGACTTTGGGGTGATCAGTTGATCGTCACTTGGTAGTATTGACCCTGGAATGGGTGTTGGGGTTGGAGATAGTTCGCGTGGAATTTTTGCCGATTTGTGAGTGGTGCATGGTTTGGCGATGGGATGACTGGCGGAAGTGCCTGGGGTCGTGCATCTTTTTTTTTTCATTGGTCTTCCTGGGGCAGTCCATCCTTGGGGAAGGGCTGTATTTCATTCTCCTGTATGCCGATCGTTGAATGTGCAATGATCTTTAAATGTTCTGGGAAGGTTTGATTGGTAGAGAAAGAATTTTCGCGTTCTTTGAAGCCAGGGCCAGGCCATTTTTAGTTTTGCTTACCCTTGGATGAGGAGATATTTCTCGATGCATGGTTTTTTTTTATTTCAAGGCCGTATATTGATAAGGTGGCCACGTAATGAGTAGAAACTGCCAGAGGTGCACGCTTCCTGAAAATGACTCTAATTGTAGTAGACCCAGTCGGTCTGGTTGAATGATCTAGTAGGTCATGGTGGAATAAAAGAGAGTGCTGAGGTGGTCACAAGACGAATAGAAGTTACCTGAGAGGCTTGCTTCAAGATATATAACCTTGAATTGTGTTAGGCCCGGTTGGCCTGGTTGATTGATTCAGTCGGCCATTGTGGAGCAAAAGAGAGTAAAGAGGTGGCATCAGGACGAGTGGAAGACGCCTGAGGCACTTGCTACAAGAAGAACAACTTTAAATTGTGGCAGATCCTGTTGGCTAGGTTGACTGCTTCAGTTGGCCATGGGGAGCTTGTTGCTTTCCTTGGCTTGAGGGGGGGGGGAGGGTGTTAGTTGTGCATTATCCTATTCTTCTTTGTCTTACTTTTTTGAATGCTTCTTGCCGACCAGGGTGGTGCGATGGAACCCTAATGGGTTCAAACTGCAGAAGTGCATAAAGAGCTGAGAATGGATGGGGTGAAGAGAGACCTACCCGACTGTGATGATGAGATGGAGAGGATTGCTTGTCTTCGTTATATCATTTGCCAAAGTTTGTGATTGAACGAAAGAGAATCCCAGCCGTTCTGGTGAGGCAGCCAGGGGTCTTCCCAAGTATTCCCAAGGAAAAGAAACTGTGAAACTGCAACCGATGAAAGCAGGAGAAAGGAAGACACACCATGGGTTGTGTTGAGAATATGATCGTTGCTCAATGAAAGAGAGAGCCCAGTAGCCTCTGCTAAGGGTGAACACATAGGTCTGCAAATGTCTTTTGTGACAAACCGAAAGAGAAAATCTCAGGCGGCCAAGGTAAGAGATTAAGGCCACGTGAGGTTGGTGTGTTCGGGATGATGACTAGTTCCGAGCTACACTTGGAAGAACCAAAAGAAAACCGGAGGCAGCAGAGTGCTCACAGCCATTCGTAAGGGCTGTAAGTGAAAGGGACTGGGTGTCAAGGGAGCAGGCGGCCCAAGGAAGGTTGACGACGGCAGAAGGAGACAATAGCAAGCATGAGAAGCAGGTCAGCCATGAGGGGCCAAGGCGAAAGAAGATGGGAGCTGAAGAGATGAGAAAGATGAGCTTCGAAGATGAGAAACGGAAATAAACCAGCATCGGAGCAGAGGATGATCTGGGCGAAAGACAAAACAAGATGGCGGGAACGATGAAAGAAAGTGGAAGCGACCATATGCCATCGCCGCTAGAGAACAAAAGATGCCAAGCTGGTGCTTTTTATAGGAGGGGTACGTTCTTGTGCACTGAGGTTACCAAGCTGGCCGGATCCAAACAACATTAAATCTCTAGGATCCAAACAACCTTAAATCTCCAGCATTTGGAGAACAGAATGCAAAATTCAAAGGTAATTTATATTATTCAGTGGCAATAAGAAATTCCCTTCACACTTGCGAGTTGGACATTTTACATTATATGCTGATCAAAGAGTCGTGACGGCTTAAGAGGACCAAGAACTCGCTGCGACGCTTCACGCACTTGGTCGTCTGCCTATAACCCATTGATTTATCAATCTTCTTCGATCCAGGGAAAGGAAATCTTTTGAATTCAAAGAAAGTGCAGCAGTAATCTCTGTTTTGGTTAGGAACGTGATGGTGTCAGGTCTTGATCAGTATTTGGATGTTGAAATGGTTTATGCGTTTACCATACCTCTCAAAACATTAAGATTCACTAATCCTTATTCACTAATTCACTAGACAATGCCCGGAGATGTTTTGAGACGGTCACGTGTATTGAGCTCCTGCAACTATGCTTCATTTTGGAGTTTTGTGACCCACTAGGAACAAATGGGTGAGTGTTGGTAATACATGAAGTACTCTGGATTATTTGGAGAGTGGTTTGGCTGCTGGGAAGGATTTTGATGTTTAATTATTGGTGCTTCAAATTGGCGTCTGGATGTGTTTTGGGGAGGCAGCCATCTTGCGTGCAAATCATATTACCCAATACAAATCTGGAGTGCGAGTTCAAGCCTTGCCCACGTAATTTTTTTTTTTTAACTGTACATTGAAGACACATTTTTTTACTGTTAGTTGGATGATGATTGACGACCCTACATTGGCATTGTTTTTAAATTTGAAAAAAATATTTTTAAAGTTTTTTTTTTTTAACTAAGTGTAGAAAAAGGCATTTTAAACACGACTGAGGCAACACCAGCGATGGATTCACCACAACATACAATATGCTTGCCGCAAAGTGATTTAGGTAATCTTACTGATCAGCCCCAAAATAATAAGATGAACTTTTTAAATCGACGAACCACAATTTACTATGATGTGAATGCATCTCCGTCTCTATGTTCGGATACACTTAGTTGTCCCACAAGTGACTACAACCTGGATGCTAGAAACCTTGATGACAGCATCATTAACTCTGTCTCTCGACTCAAAACTTCACTTGAAAATTCCCATCTAGAGAAGGATTTGGACCTCCTTGAAATAAATCAAAAGCTGACAAGTTTGCAGAGAAGCCTAAACGAACTTTCCACTGTACACTGCATTCCAACACTGTTGGAGCAGAATGACTCAAAAATTGCTGCGGTGACAAACAACCATTTGTTAGAAATAAGTCAGAATATGGCGACATTAGCAGATAACTTTATAAGCCTCTTGTCAGATTATCAATTAAGAATCAATTAAGAATCCTTGTCTTGGAAAGGATTTTCCTGGAATGCTGCAGTTTATGCACAGGGCTGCAGAAGAAGAGAGGGAAGAAGCTTTCCAATGCTTTGATGATGGGTAATTCTAACCCCCTCACCAAACCATGGGAAATTTTTTGTTTGGATTTAGTAGGACCATACCCTAGTTACAAGAGTGAAAATGCTCCCTTTTGGTGATAAATGGCCACCGCACAAAGTGGCCTGAGCTTTGTGCTCTTAAGAAGGCAAATGACATTAGTGGTAGCGAAGGTTGTATTAGATAAAATCATTACTTGGGATGGTATTAAAATCATTACTTGGGATGGTGTACTGACGATTGTTAAACAGACAAACACCAACAATTTGTGATATGTGCGGTCAAATGGGTTTGTTGCCTTTTCAGTGCAAAACAGGTGTTTACCTCGCATCCCTAAGAAAATTTGGCAAAATAAGTGGTAAAGATGGTGAAAGGCAAGGTAACAGTGGGGCTTGAAAAAGATCATCTTGAATGGCAGAATAACATGTACGCCGTTGGGATGGCTTTACATACTACAGTGTTGGAAAGTCAATGCCGTTCCCCCGTATACTTGATGAATGGAGGAGAAATACATATCCGTGTTGATATGGTTACAGATCTGGAAAACGATGCCAGTTCTACACTTTGGGTAGTAGATATTGTTCAGAGAACAAGAAACAGAACCAAATTAGCACAGGAAGCGATTCAGCTGTAGCACTTGAAAAATGTGGAGGCGTACAATGCTCGACATAGTGACACACCTTTCGCGACGGGGTATTTGGTTCTAAGAGAGGCTATTTCCAGTCTTCTCTGGTTGTGGGATTCATGGTGAAACTTGCACCCAACATGGCAAAATCCATGTATATGGCAGATGAGCTTCTTTCTCTGTCAACTTATAAACTGTGGGGGATGAAGGCCAAGGGCATCAAACTGGTGTGAGCCTTAGTATTCAAGTTTCAGGGTTCAAATTATTAAAAAAGGCAATTGACCCAGACCAATGTGTTGCAGGTTTACCAATAAGCCAGAACCTCTCAGGTTTATGTTATTGTTCACCAAGTTGATTCTTGGCAAAATAGATCAGGTGATGTGGACTTGAACCAGAGGCGTTAAGACTACATGGGAACACAGGCTACATTTTGTCAGGCTATTGCAGACTTTCTAAAAAGGGTACAGTCGAATTAGAGACACTTTGCTACAGAGGAGGGGAGGAGTGTATGTTGCATGATAAATGGTCACGAGGTTAAGACACTCTCACTATGTGATTTTTAGTCTTCTGTACAGCCGTACCGGCTGAGAAGACTATTGCAACGACTTCGTCCGTCTGTCGCTCTTTTCAGCTTCGCAACGGTACCAGATATTGACGACCATTGTTTACAAAGTTAGATTCAGTGTGAGAAGTTAGTTAAATAACATGGCAAATTAAAACATCGTTACTTCCTTATAACTAATAGAATTCTTTGACGTAACTAAATTAAATAGTAACATTTGATCGTCGAATTAAATCCTAAGGTAACACTTAATAAAAACAAATGGATTTTAGCATCGTGTAAAATAGTTTAATCGCATTGTTGCATGAATGAATAGGCTTATCGTCGAACAAAATTCTCCATTAGGCCTATACCTGCTACTTACGAAACTAAAACTGCATTTTAAAATTAGGCCTAAAAATGAAAATTAGGCCTAAAATCATATTACCATGGCAACGTCAAGTTGCTACGAGTCGCTGTTGGCTTCATCAAAAGCGTCTCTCTCGTCACCTCCCTGCTACCACTGATCTATATAGGCTACGCTGCACGTTACGTTGTAACACTGTAACTGTGTGCCTGTAGGCGCACCGTCTTACAAAAATGAATAGGTTTACTGTACAATCCATATCTCTGTTAGCTGCTTCTTACGAAATTTAAACAGCTGGTTAAAATTAGGCCTAAAAGTCGACAATTACGCCTAAAATGTAAAATAGGCCTAAAAGCTAACACATTTTTAACCGACGATTGTGATGGCTACTGCTTTTAGATTAGTATAATAGAGATAGCTGTTGCAATGCGTGATAGAGGTGTGTCAATAAAACACAAGAAAGCTCCACGCATCAAACGGGTGAACAGTACCTTATATTTCGAAGCTGTCGTAAGTTGGCTTCATTATTCAAAGAGGTAAAAATAAAAAATAAAAATAAAAACACACAGCTAACTCACAAGCACTTCACGTCAGCCTGCCATCTTGGGAATGAAGTGAGATCCGGAAATGATGATTAGCCGGAAGTTTGGACAAGGAGCATTGGTGGGAGATCGCAAGAGAAGGGGGGGGGGGGGGGGCCGTCAAGATTTACACGGGAAAACGCGTTTTTTTAATTTTCTTTTTAAGAACTTTTTTTGTTGTGCATCAAAGTTAGGAATATTAGTACGGAAGAATTGTAGCCATGATAGTAGGTTAGATTGTGTGGGAATCTGGAGATTGTAAAGACATTCATGATGGGACAGAATTAAAAAGGTTTCAAGGTTAACTCTATTGTAATAATGGGGTTGGTAGTAGAGGGGTGTAAAGTGGAAAGTATCTATTTTATGTCCAGGGGAAACGGAATGTTGTGCAGGGGCGCTATTTGAGGCAAGGGTATTAATATCCGAAATATTTTTTTTTTTTTTTGCGTTCAGCGCATTTTTTTAACCAGCGAAATAGAGGTGTGTGCCTCAACATTGGAAGTGGAGGAACTGTACAGAAGACCGGTGCGACTAGGCAGTTGCTGTAGCCGCTTGTTTGCTTTTGTGATTGCATGTGTAGCTTTTCACTTTTTGTAAGTGATGATTGTATTTAGAAATTAAGTTTGTTGATGTAAGGGGATCTATTCTCCGGGTACTTGTACATGGTACACTGAAACTCAGCTTCACTCATATGTGGACTCACACTATAAAAGCAAACTCATCATTAATGAAGCAAAACGCATCGTTTCACACAATAGCAACAATAACTCCTTGAAGCTGAGTTGAGTTTTCAGTACACCATGCAGAAATACGTGGAGAACGGATACCCTCTTGGGTATTGCATCAATATATCCTTACAACCAAACAAGGTTCCCCCCCCCCCCAACCCACGAAAAGCTGTCTCCTTGCCCTACTTTCAAGGAATCTCAGAGATTATAAAGAAAAACTGGGCACGTACAACAGCAGGCTGGAGCATCAGAAACCATCACAACCTGAAACAACTGACTATGGCGAATCAAAACAATAACAAAGGCGACGACGCTTTGAATACTCACAACACAGTCTACAGGATTCCATGTGGGGAAGACACGTGCCCATCAACTTATGTGGGGCAGAGCACACAAAAATCAAAACATGCATGCTGAATCAAAACATATTCGCTTGTACAGCACTCGCTTGTTATGGGCATTTCACCACACAGACTAGGTACAGGGCACACCCCTGCACTTGACAGATTCTAAATTTTATTTAATTAATAAAACACCAGAGCTAGAAATAACTTGAAATCGTTAGTGATTCTCACTCATCAACCGCAAGCGCACAATCATTGGCACCTTAGAGCAAATGCCTTAAAGAATATGTTCCCCATAATTAGTAAATTTAAACTTAATAGCTATGCACGGAATCCACTGATGCAAATATCCCCACGAAACACGCTTTTCTTGCTTTACTCTCCAGGAAGAAGTGTTGGTTTTCAATTGCCACCTCTTTCGTTTGCTGTTTTGCGAGGAAACGCAAGTGTGTTTTTAACTTTTATAGTTTAATTTTTATTTGTAATTCAAAATTGACTACTTAAGGGTGATGTGACTCAGCTGTACGCTGATGTTTGAATTTATGGAGTTTATAAAACTACATAAATAGAATAAAATAGAATAGAATAGAATAGAATGTTTTTTATTTATTAATCTTGCACTTGTTGGATTTTTACTTTAATCTGCTGAATGTTAGTGGCTCTCTAATCCTTTCCTTTGCTATTCTGGTTTGATGTTTGGTCGTCTTAATATCTTATCGATGTTCCATTAACCGGTGCCAAGATGGCGCGCGACGTCATACTAACTGCATATTTGTAGTAATGTGGAGTGTGACGTCATTGAACTAAAGGCCTACGAGATGATTTACGCCCCTACCCTTCGATTTGGTGTGGACAATAATTCCTCATTAAGTCTGAAACTTGAACACTATCTTCCTTTTCTGCATCTAATAACAACTTACCACCAGTGAAAAGAAACTGCTGAGTTTTAACTGGCAGAAGAGCCAAATTGATGAAGGGCTTCTTTGCCGTCTTTCTTCGCCAACAAGGCATTGTGTATCTACATCGAAAGAAAAAATTTCGACATGAAAAGATTATAGAGACGACGTTTTAACAAGTTTAACCCGTCAGTTCGTATTAATTAAAACACACGCTAGTGTGTTCCCGCTAAGATTCAACGACAACATTATCTGTTGCAAGTTTAATTCCGGATCTCAAACTTTGAAATTATGCCACCGCAGCGAAGGTGCTTTGATGACGTCATTTCTTAAATCCACCAAGCTTAAGGTCCACATGACGTTGTATTGTCACTTCGAAATTAATATTCATTGTTAGTTGAGATGGTACTATGTGATCAATTGTTGTAACAATACATAGTGTATGAATTGCCTGTACTTAAAGTTTAACATCACTTGTAATGGCTCGAGCTCACTTGGTCTTCTGCCTGGTGCTCCCAACAATTAAGCATTAACCCGAGAATTAATCCGCCAAGAACCTCCCAATAACCCACATCCAAAGGTAATTTCGGCTATCATTATTTATTTCCCTTTTAGCCCCAATTCCCCCAACTTAAATTTAACCCAGACCAACCCTACTGTCAGTGTTTCACTGCAACTCCGAAATAGCTAGAATTAACTTTTCCAACCAAATAATAGCCCAAAATCCGCCATCATTTTGACAGACCCCGAGTAAGCCTAACATTTGTGGCATTCCATTTAAGGCCCTAAGCCAAGACTATAGTGTCGTCCCGATAAATCAGGGGAGCCAGGGTTTATCACCGCTCAAACTTATAATTAAAACATTTATATTAGAACTGAACAACGACTTAGCGCCTTATTCCATCAGCTAGGTTTTTAATTCGGAGTTAACCCAACCTGTAGCTTTACTCACGTTACGTTGCCTACTTGTCCCGTGGCGTTGATGTTGATGTTGAGCAGTCGTACGAACCAATAATCGCCACATACCATCCGTCCAATCTTTAAAACTTATTTTGAGCATTGCGATTGCTAAAAACTCGTTTCTTTACAGTCAAGAAAGTTATTTTTAAAAAATATTAAAATGCTTAGTATGGTGACAATCAAATACATGATGAAAAATAAAATTTTGGTTTTAATCGGTCGCACCTACTTAAAATGTTCCATCTGGAAACATAGTAAACTCCTGACGATTTCATTCCAATAAAAAAAAAATATTTAACAGGCTGCACAAGGCTCTGCACTTTTACTCTTATGTGGCCAATGCGCGAATTATAGATATATTAGAGGGTAACGTTTATTGTTCTTTAAAAGACGATTTAAGTTACCACTTCTGTGTTCTCGTCAAACCATCCAAAATAAGCGACAGAGGAGCAGTTTCTTCTGCCTGCCAAAGCAAAATCTTTGGGAAATGACCCTCAGCATAGAGCTCTTAACAGAGAGCCTATAAGACAAACTTGTCAAAGTTATCAAGAACCAAGGAAACACAAGATTCCTTTTCCCCAAATATCCAACTGACAATCCACTGGGATGGCAAATTGCAACCAGCTTTAACTTCAAAGGAGAAGGTTCTTGCATCTGGGGATGGTGTAATGAAGCTTCATGGTGCTACGAAGATCGAAGTTGAACTGGAGACACACAAGCAACGGATGCTTAGCATGCAGACATGCAGTTGTTTCAAAGATTTTCAGATGCTTCGAGCATAATCCACAAAAAAAGTTACGAGCCTGGAATGAAAGAAGATGGTGTTGCTATACAACTAGAGCCAATAAAAGACGAATTCACTAACTTCATTCATCATCAGCTTACTCCGTTCAAACTTAGGGATAAATAAATACGGATGCATACCTATTTACGTTTGAATGTGAACTTAAATATCAGACTGCCTGAGTAGGTAATTGAACCCATAACCTTTGAAACCAAAGGCCAACGTCTTACCACTGAGCCACCTAGCCACGGTCCCACTGTTTCAGTATGGCTCAGTGGTAGGACCTCGGCTTTAGGTTTCAAAGGTCGTGGGTTCAATTACCCACTCAGGCAGCCTGACATGTAAGTCCACAAGTCAACGTAAATAGGTGTGCATCCGTATTTATGTAACCTTTCTCGTGCCCATTTGGCTGTCTGTTCTGTTTAATCAAGTTTGGGATAATTACTACAAAGAATACATTCATCTCTACAGTCACTGCACTGTGACTGAGGTTGGCGCTAATGACCTAGCTATTGATGCGCCATTAAGCATACATTTCACCCCCTCCCTTCTTTACCATGGTGGTGATGTTTTTGTACCTGAAAAAAGGATCCCTTATATGCACCAGAAGCTCTTCACAGAACTAGATGTACGGCTAAGCTTATTTACAGCATCAAAATCTACATGTTCTGCTCACAGTTCAAGCTGTCTAAATATGACCTTTCAGCCCTATGCAATTTAATTTATTTGGGGTGTAAAATTATGTAATGGAATACTACACTATATCGAGTGCTTTGCCAGCTCCTCAGAATAACCTGAATCTCTTTTGGGAATTTGAGGACTTGCAAACAAATCAACAAAGCAGTTGCTAACACAGTAGTCAAGAGCTCCTTTGGTCACTTGTGTTATTTGAGTGAGCAACTAATTGGTTTAGCTTTTTACTTTTGATAACGAAGTTTCAGCGGAAATTAAGAGTAAGATGTTAGCCTCCTTAGATAAAAAGGAAAAAGATAATCCTTCAGGACGGATTAAGTTGATGTGAACTTCGTGTCAAAACAAGGATCTGACTGATTTCGTATCAGAAAATACCAAGAAGCTGTTTGTTGCGTTGAATATACCCTATAGAATTTCTTCAGGAATCCCAAAACTTACGAAACCAACAGCGATTTTGTTGAACTGAAGGTTGTAAATGATGGTGCTGAACGTGGCATAGCACCGATTCAGTCATTCAATTTAGTTGTTCTGACAAAACAAAAAGAACAACAGCAGTATCTTCTTCAATAGTCGAGAAGAATCATCAACATTTTGCAAACTGAAACCAGTCTACTATTATTGCTGCAGTTGTTTTCATGCAGTAATGCTCTTCTCATTTTTCATGGTAATGTTTACTGTTACCCTAATGTTAGGCATAAGTTTGCTGTGTAATCTTTTCTGGTATTGGAGGATGGCGAGCTGTTTACCAAACTTCAGCAACACGGAGACATACATAGCTACCTTTCCATCTCCAGGGACCACATTTGGATGCCTACGCTATAGGTAAACATATCAGACGTCCAGTGAGTGTTCTTCAGAAACATAAGGTACTGTAGCACTTGGATTAGAAGTTTCTAGTAGCAGGTTCGACAGCGAATTGAAATTTACTTCATTATGCATGGCTTCGCTGGCGTTCAATGCCTCTAAGATTTTTGTTGATTAACACTTGGAAATGTTTAAATCTGGGCGGGCGGTCATCATGAATAGTGCAGCAAAACGTTTGTGCAGTTATTGTACAAGAAGTTACTCATAGTGTAGCAATTCATGTTTTGTAAACAATAGTTCGTACGAAACTTAAAGGGCAATTACAACCATTTTGACATGCATGTTTGACTTTTGGATCACTTACACAACAACTAAACACAAGAATTCAGGTAAGAATAGGCTACGTTACTTACGTCCGATATAACAATTTAATTACTGCATCACCAAAACACGACACGGAGATCGCCATTGTTTTGCTGGAACGCTCGGAAATTAATGCCGACAGATGTCACTTTTCGATTTCGACTCGCAGCCGATTGAGATAGGTGTATTGACTGTGAG